>JAVTVY010033879.1:0-14249 GCA_036873755.1 Hanleya hanleyi | reverse complement strand
CCAATCGAGGTCTTAAATTCTCTCGAATTAAACCGTACAGTGATTTTACTGGTTATTCAAATGACAGGACAAAAATGGCAGAAAGTAGTCTTGAGTGTTGTAAAATAAAAGAATTCTTTCGAATCTAGAAAGGAATTTTATCAATATTTAGTGAAAAGTGACAGGGAAGTTATATATTTTATATATTCAGCAGGGTTTGTAGTTCCCACCGGTCCGCTAGTCCGAGACTAGAAAATTTTGGGCGAACCAGTGAACATTCCGATTCACCTGTGGACCAGTAGAATATTTTCATTACATTTATGAATCAGATTAACTGACCAGTAAACTGTAGAGATAGGCTAGATGATCAAATTGACTGGTCTGCAAGACAAGTGAAAAAATTTCCGAATTTCGTACCCTGGTCAGAATCATTGAATCTTCCCGTTAATTTCATCTCACTCATCTCACTTGATGTCAGTTTCAGGGAGCAGTCTGTATTCTTCATGAACACTTTAACAGGAACATTTTTTATGAATCATTTACAATTAAGATGACAAATTGGTCACTTCGAATATCAGGTCACTTGATCTTGTTCTTTGTTTTTATACGCCCGTCAAATTTGACGGGACGTATTATGGTATGGCGTCGTCCGTCCGTCCGTCCGTCCGTTAACTTTTTCTCGTCAACGCAACTCGTCCTAGAGTTTTCAGTGGATTCTTTTGATATTTGGTCCACGTGATCGGTACCATGTGTAGATGTGCATGAACATTTTTCGGCCCGATTCGACGTTTTCTTGAGTTACTCCCCTTGATTTTGGTCTGAAATCCTTGTATTTGGCACCTACTGTCTTCGTCAACGCAACTCGTCCCAGAGTTTTCAATGGATTCTTCTGAAATTTGGTACACATGATCAGCACCATGTGTAAATGTGCGCGAACTTTTTTCGGCCCGATTCGACGTTTTCTTGAGTTACTCCCCTTGATTTTGGTCTGAAATCCTTGTATTTTGCACCTACTGTCTTCGTCAACGCAACTCATACCAGAGTTTTCAATGGATTCTTCTGAAATTTGGTACACATGATCGGCACCATGTGTAAATGTGCGCGAACTTTTTTCGGCCTGATTCAACGTTTTCTTGAGTTGCTCCCCTTGATTTTGGTCTGAAATCCTTGTATTTTGCACCTACTGTCTTCGTCAACGCAACTCGTCCCAGAGTTTTCGATGGATTCTTCTGAAATTTGGTACACATGATCGGTACCATGTGTAGATGTGCATGAACTTTTTTCGGTCCGATTCGATGTTTTCTTGAGTTACTCCCCTTGATTTTGGTCTGAAATCCTTGTATTTGGCATCTACTGTCTTCATCAACGCAACTCGTCCCAGAGTTTTCAATGGATTCTTCTGAAATTCGGTACACATGATCGGTGTCATGTTTTTACGACCCGATTCAACATTTTCTTGAGTTACTCCCCTTGATTTTAGTCTGAAATCCTTGTATTTAGCACCTACTCAGCTACTGTCTTCGTCGTGAATGCAACTCGTCCCAGAGTTTTCAAATGGATTCTTCCGAAATTTGGTACACATGATCAGTATCATGTGTAGATGCGCATGAACTTTTTTCGAACCAATTCGACTTTTTCTTGAGTTAGCCCCCTTGATTTTAGCCTGGAATCCTTTTATTTGGCACCTACAGTCCTGAACGAAACTCATCCGAGGGGTTTCATTGCATTCTTTTGAAATTAGGTACACATGATTGGTGCCAAGTGCACATGTGCACACACTTTTTTTCAAGTTGAAAAGTTACTCCCCATGATTTTGGTCTGAAATCTTTTATTTGCCACCTACTGTCCTCGTGAACACAACTCGTCTCAGACTTTTCTATGGATTCTTTGAAATTTGGTACATATGATCGGTACCATGTGTACATTGTAGATGTGCACAAACTGTTTTTGAGCTGATTTGATGTTTTCTTCAGATACTCCTCTTGATTTTAGTCTGAAATACTTGGCACCTACTGCTAGTTTGGCCCCATTCATCAGGCTGATGAGCTTACTTTTGCAGCTTATAGTAACACAAATCTTGTTTTAAAGTTACTGATGCATACCCCCCCCCCCTCTCCCCGATCTGACTTCCAAACCTGCCTACACCACTTACACAACAATGATGGCTCACACATGTACAGTATTATGACAAATGCAACAATACGAACAACATACAGTCCAGGAAGGTTCATTTGTATGGTTAACCTTTGTCTATAACAACATTCAGGAGATAAAAATGTTGTTTATCGACTGTATTTTTTACGGGCGTATTTTGGGTTCAATTGAACTCTTGTTGCCTTAAGGAGAAAGTGGACAACGGAATAACCATTTTGAACAAATTAATATTTTGTTTATTCTTCTCATTGGTTTGTAGTAAAGCCGTCAAGCTTTATACACCTTTCATGACCTTCTTGGGCAGAGGCAGAATATTTCCCAGAGTTATATAAATGTGATGTTGTATACATTTGATCCCAGGAAAATGAAATTGATTTGTGATAATATAAATATGTCATAATTATACAGCTGTCTTTGGATTAATTTGTTCTTTTCCCTTCACATTGTTTCAGGGGATTGCTGAGGCGGACATTGTGAATGCAGTAGGTGGAAAACAACTCGACCCACCCCGTTTAGTTCATGTTTATGACCAATGAAGTGAAAGTGCAGGAAATTGTAATAACAGCAGATAAAGGGATCATATATTGCGAAACTGATAACGTGAAAGAGGCACTCCTTCACTGTGTGCTAGTGTATTACGCAATGGATCTCAGCTATCCTCGTATCTATTCGCAGCTCCTGGCACTATGCCAGGAACTTGTTCTTGGTGATCCCTACACAGACCAGAAGTCTGCCAAGTACCTGAAATATTGGAAAGAAATTGAAAATGCCATGCAAAGATCAAATGTACAGGTCTCATAGTGTTGTGTGTGAACATTATGTCTGCATTGATAACAAATGCTAGAAAAGTCAAAGTTGATGGATACATAATTAAGCAGTTATTTCATTTATGAATTCATTTGATTTATGAATGAAGTCGTTTGATACAATATTATGTTGATTTGCATTGGAAATCTGACTCATCTTAGAATACAGTCTGTACCTGAAATATTGAAAAGAAATTGAAAATTTCCTGCAAGTATCAAATGTACAGGTCTCCTAGTGTTTAATACCTTGTATTAGTAATGCTAGAAAAGTCAAAGTTGATGGACATTTCATTAGGCAGGTATTTGAATCATGAATTCATTTGATTTATTAATCTATTCATTTCAGGCATTTGATACAACATTTTGAGGTGAAAATCTGGCTCTTCTTAGAATATAGTCTGTACCTGAAATATTGGAAAAAAATTAAATATGTCATGCAAATTAAGTATCAAATGTACATATGTCATGGTGTTGTGTGTGAACATTATGTTGCATTGATAACAATGTTGAGCTAGTAATGCTAGAAAAGTCAAAGTTGATGGATATTGCATTAAATTAAGAGTTATTTGATTCATGAATTCATTTGATTTATGAATTTATTAAGTAGTATGATGCAATAATTTACTGTGATATGCATTGGAAAGCTGGGGCCAATTTCACGAAGATCATACAACAATTTTTTTATCGTAAATTTTATTATTATCATTATTATTATTATTATTATAATGAACGTATCGTAAAGTTACGATACAAATTGGTGTACGACCTTTCATGAAAGTGGCCCCTGGAGTGGCTCTTCTTAGAATAGTGTCTGTTTGGCGAAACCGAAGCCTTTGTCGCCTTGACATGAGAAAGATGTCCAAACAGAGCCAGTCTATAGGTAACAGGACTTGGCTAACTCAATTTGAGGGAAAAGTCACTCAATTGAGATTTCACTGAAGTCCGAATGAAACAGAAGAGTTCTCTTAACCTTGTATGAAACTGTTCACTGTTCACTTTTTAGAGTGTCAAATTATATAGCATTTATGTTTGAAACACAAAGTATTAGCTTCATGTACTACGTCTGATTTTGTTGGTATTCTGATTATGATGTTGGTATTCTGATTATGATGTTGGAATTCTGATTCTGTTGACCTGCATGTATGTCTATCATATGTTCCCGTCAATATTGTTTTTACAAATGTGTTGTACCAAACAAAATCAGACGTAGTACATGATGCAAATCTTTGTTTCAGTCGTAAATAGTATAAAATTTTGATGCTGTTGCACGTTTTTGACAAAGTCGGCAACAGTTTTGAATTAAAACACTGACATTAAACATATAAATACCTATGTTTTCCTAACTAAAACAGTAGCGACTTGCAAATAAACGCCAACATAAAATTAATAAACCTGTACGTTTTTAACATAAACGGTAGTATCAAAAGAATAAACCCTGGTGTTTTACATACCAAGTCGTAAGCAATCGTAAGCTGTTGACATGTGCAGTTTACCATAAAACAGTAGCGTTTTGTTTCATAAACATGCGACATGTTTATTAAAAACGGATGACGTGTCTAATAAGTGTGTCTGGAGATAATCGCGTTGTGCGTTTTTGTTAATCACGGTGATGTTTTTAAATAAAAACACTAGTGCAAAACTTATCAACGCAAGTGTTTTCCAGCTGTGTCGATTCTCGAAAGAAATTATAAACACAGGCGTTTCAGTGGAAACGGTTGGTGTTTGTCATATAAGTGTTTCCGTTTTCAAAAAACGTAACTGTTTTACAGTAAAACGCCTTGACATGTTTATTAAGTGTGTCTGGCAAGTGTTTTTGAAGCGTCGAAATAAAAACATCTTGTATTTACTGTGTACTGGGTTGTCAAATTTCACTTTTAACCCAGGAGACTATTTGTAACCGGTGATAGCTAGCATAATTATATACATATGTATTTTCTCAGTATTCACAAAGAAAGTGTCATTATGCTTGAATACTGGAGAAATATAGTACATATGTATATAATTATGCCAGCTATCACCATTTTAAGATAGTCTCCAGGGTTAAAAGATAGGAGAAAGTGAAATTTGAAAACCCAGTAGCTGGTCCCTGAACAGACAGGCTCTTCTTTGTTCTCTCAATAATGTGCAGCTGAGCCGTTTTCTGCACAGGCCAATGAAAACGTTGGATTTCTGTTTGAATAGACCAACCACGTGCTTCAAACTGGACGATATCCCGTGATGCACTGCTGTTTCTTCAGAACTTCATTCGTTTTCTAGGCCATTAGGCAAAATGAAAGCGAACAAAGAACGGAAAACACTCAAAATGTCATCCTCCCCATAGCGCATGCTCCATTTCACAGGCTCATTAATATCCCTGCCCACATTGGCGGAGCTTGACCGTTATGACCGGGTTGTGACGTATAAAGCCACGCCTCCGAGCTCCGAGCATCAGACCGAACAACTCCCTCATTTTGCACATGGGAGAACTACTTCCCCATAAGATCACTCACATCGACGGCGAAATATAATCTCTTAAGCTTTATTTTCATCATTAAGTCAAATGAGGCAGTAACAAATAATATAAAAGTCACCGAAACATTCAACATATGGCATATTCCATACTTTTTGATGTCACTTCAGGCCATGTGTGCGCGGCCGGAAATCCTGTCCAAAAATCTGAATGATGGCTGGGGTATTATTACATCCCCAGCGAGGTGGTTGCGAAAAAGTTACTATTCATAGGCTCTCTCATGGTCGCCTATCTAGAGTTCCGCTAAAAACAGAAATAGCCGAACGTGAGATTGATGGTCGCCATACTGGAATGATTCACAATCCTTTCTTGTTATTCGGGTAAAGCTCCAAGGGAAGATGTGAGCATAATCTATTGGCTGCCCTGTCGTCACAGTGGCGTCATCTTGTTCAGATGTATGTCGATATTTCGATATTTGTCTCTCGAGACTTGATGAATAAATGGCGGGTCGCTATTTCAGGCACTGAAATATATAAGCTTCATGCACTTTACGGAAGAAAAATTTGTTTAAAAAACGGAGGAAAACGCCACTTTCCAATGAGCTCGTCCTTTTTAAAGACCGTTGATTCTTTCTACTAGGATTCCGACCTATTATCCTAATTATGTATTTGTTTCGCTCGGTCGTTACAACGAAATGTTTGCTAAGGGGATTAGGTACGTGAAATGTGTGGAAAATCGAAGAATAGAATGTAATATTAACGGTCGTAACTAGTATAAAAAGGACCGATATTCTTTTCGTCGAGATAAGGGTGTAAGCTGTAACGGACCGTTGATCCTTGGACCTAGGGTTGGGCTTTGACCATGGACCTGGGGTTGTGCTTTGATTTGGGCCCTCGAAGTCATGAGGTCATGCTTACATCATGGGTCAATCGAGAGGATGTCATAAGGGATGCCCGTCGGTCCTATAAAGGACTAGCCAATGAGAAAGCTCGAAACTATTCGAAATGGCGCAGGTCGAATACCAGTCGCAGGAAGGGAGACAGCTCATCGCCACTGCCTGTCAATACCTCACTTGACTGACAGTTTTACTGTCTAATCTGGTCACGTGACTCGCGGTTGGATGGGAAAATGGGACATGGAAAACATCGGGACATCTCGTGAATAATCCAGATAAACGAACTTTACACACAGAGAGGGACAGAGAGAGAATTAAGGTTCAACGTCGCGTTCAGCAGTATCTCAGCTATATAGCGACGAGACTACACACATGAACCACTAGGCTACTTTCTTGACCTGAAGAGCTGAGATTCCATCGATATGCGCCATGTATGATGCGATATTGAAGCTCTCATGGTGAAGAATATGACTGGGGTAGAGTCTACGTTGATCAGTGAGTCCATGGTGCACATGCGCAGTCGGGGATTAGTAGATGGGATTAGTCGGAAATTACCAGTTTCTGGTGCGCATGGGAGTATTGGGCGATCTATGGGTCACGCTAGGTCCAAATGCAGCGCGCAGGTATTGAAGCTCTTGCCGTGTAGACTATGATACCTGTACTGTAATGGCGTCATGTTCTGGAACAGCTATTTTCGAATTTTGACCGTATTCTTCATAGCCTCTGTGAGTGGTAATCCCATATCGTCTCCCAAGTGACACTTGGTTTTCATGGTGGTTCCATGCTTGGGATCGCCCTTCATTTCAAGGCTGTTCATAGATTGCCATAGCAGTGTTTCTGACGTGGGACGCATTTGGATGTAAGCCTGCTGTAATTTATCCGTTCCCTTGTCCCTGATCACTACAGAGTGGGTATGAATAGCCGCTGTTACAACACTATCGCAAAATGCGGGTTCCTGGGACCAGCTCTGTGCATCAGTGAGCGAGCTGATTTCGTCAGATACGGATTTGATTTTTGGAACATATGATTTCTTGCCGGCATTAGTGAAAATTGTTGACCGCTTCTCTCTCGCAGGAAACTAGCCTATGTTTATGTATAACTATGATTGTCTTTGTGAATTTGGTGCTAATGATGTTATATGGAATATGGAACAGGTCTTTGGATTATGGACGCGGATATTCCTTAATGGACGACGCCTAAATTATGAATGGCGGACCAGACGCTTGTAATTTGCATCATTGTTGCATGAATGGGATCATCGGCCCCATTGTCTTCGTTCCCATGTATACTCTTTTGGGGCTACATCACTTCACAGTGGGTTTAGGTGTCCCATAAACGCTCATCCCACTGGATTAGGTTGCTTTGGTTGATGACGCCCACCATCACATATCTTAACGTTTTAACGCCCTAGTGCGAGGGACTGAGAGAGAACGAAGTGAGCTCAGTATCTCTGATTACTTTAAATGATCACGTGATATCCCATAGAACTGACACTAATTCAATATAATTTCCTATGTTTGAGGGCTCGAATTAATTGGAAATTTCTTTCTCCACTGCACGGAGATATCAGGGGGTCCATGTTATTTTACGTAGGGCATGTGTTGTTACAAGTACAGCTTGTGTGAGTATATACTACTGGCGGGTGTTGTACAGCGAGTTGTTGTCATAAGGGAGCATATATAAGGTTGAGTATGATGTATAATTTTCATTCTCGTGTGTGTCGCGAACCCGAAGAACATTTTGGATAATATTATTTGTAATAGCATTAAAAAAAAATTGTTGCCGGTATAGTATATGAATAAATTATATATATGCTTCATGTATGTGCCTGTTCTGTGCCCATGTGCTTTTAAGCCTTACATGAGTGTTTTCATTTATCAATATGTGCATACGAAGTTAATATAATGGGCCGGTAGGCCATAAGAGCCTGGTAGGCTGCGGAGCCATGAGAATACCTGATAGGCCATAAAGTTTGAAGGCTGCGGAGCCATGAGAATACCTGGTAGGCCATTAGAGCCTGGAAGGCTGCGGAGCCATGAGAATACCTAGTAGGCCATTAGAGCCTGGTAGGCTGCGGAGCCATGAGAATACCTGGTAGACCATAAGAGCCTGATCGGCTGCGGAGCCATGAGAATACCTGGTAGGCATAAGAGCCTGATAGGCTAAGAAGCCATGAGAATATCTAATCAGCATTGAGAGACTGATCGGTAGGCCATGAGTGCCTGGAAGGCTATAAAGTGCCTGTGATTGAGTTTGATATGTATGTGTTTTTGCATTAAAAGTTTTTTGGGGGGGGGGGGGGGGGGTTCTTGTGTTGCGATAATAAATTCTTCGGTTCGTTCATGACGCACGACGCCCGCAATGATGTGTTTTGTTATTTCTGGTATCTAGGGCGCATTGTATGCTGGAGAATGGTAACGAAATGACGCCTGTCTTTACGTCTTAACGCTCGTCTTATCACTTATCACTCGATGCCTTGACGCTCTATCTTACTGCCTTAATGTGATATCGTAATGCGACAACCCGGGAGTGGTGTCATCACCAGACGTGGTCATCACCGGAAGTAGCGTGATTGAGTCTTACTCACCAGTGTTATGCCGTCATTGCATGAAGACGGACGTTGAGCACCCCCCACTCACTCACTCACTCACTCACTCACTCACTCGTACCTAACTCATTCACGCGCGTCTCATTCACTCACTCGTACCTCACCTACTCTCATCTCAGTCACTCACTCACTCGTACCTCACTCACCCGCTCATTCACTCTGTACCCTGTCATCCAGGGAAGATAACTCTACCATAGTAGATAGACCTACAATGCCTTACCCGCAACACCTTACGGAACATGACTTCGTCCAGGAGGCTCATTTGGTGAATTCTCATGTCGTTCTTGGAAGAGTGTTCTACTTCTGGTTGCGCTTGCACAGTTCACCCATCACAGCCCAACCACGAAAAAGTCCAAACCCACTTTTGTTCTCCCATTCGACCCTATTTGCGTCAAGTGCTTCAATAAAACCATGTCTACCTTTATGGGCCAGTGTATAGGAGTGTATGGTGACACATCCAAGTGCGCATTCGATGGACTCTACACTTGGACTCTACACATTTTCTACTACTGATGACATCATTTTCTCTCCCAGGTTCACCCCTAATAGGATAATGCATATACCCAGTCCCCAGTGCGCAGCCGCAAATGTGGCTTCTCTACTATTGACCTTGTTCAAATTCACCAACACAGTCGTATTCTACAACACGAGAGCTTCAATACCAAGTATTTTCTGGTCGGGTGTTTCACAATGTAGGAATATAATTAAAAGATAACACTTAATTGATATAATATTGTACTAAATATTTCTAAAATAACAACATACGATAAATAATATATGTATACATGTATCAAATGTTTTATTTCTCGCTCTGAGTTAATTTTATCGATCGAAGGTCGGCTTTACCTTACAATGTATATACAATGAAATATGTTATCGATTTGATAAGTTTAAAAGGCCTACCATGGTACATGTATATTATCGAATCCAAAGCCATAGAGTGCTCTAAATGACACAACAACAAAAAACGAAACTTGCCGTATAAGTATAATGTCTCCTTAAATTCCCGAATACGGGAACACAAAAATATCCGTTGTAACACATAGTGTTACGGCACGGCATGTAATGTACATTCTAAAAGGAGTGCCCAGACTTCAAAAGTGAAAGTGAGAAAAATAGTATTCAATCACTATATGTATATGATTGATTATAAAATGGATTATCAATAAACCATCAAGAGATAACAAAAAACATATCATGCATATATAGACAATATTCTAAATGGATATTTTCATCGTTCAAATTGCACCATTTCAGCTAATAACAATAGTAGATTTCAAGAGATACATTCAGAACTATGTGCATGGTTAGACCTACAGAAGTCAATATTTACATGTAAAGTTTTGGAATTTCTTACAGATCATTAAATTCGCTATATTATTGCTCTCGCAAACATTATATATAGTTATGTCATGATTCACGGAGTGAGTGAGTGAGTGAATAGAATTTAACGTCGCTTTCAACAATATTTCAGCTATATCACGGCGAACCAAATAAGCAACACCCAGCTCAGTTGTGTTCCTGCTACTTCAAAGAAGAGATCTTTGAAGCATGGAACCAGACACCCGCCATCCACACTATAAAACACTGCAGACAGCGCACAAGACACAGACAGGACGCTCACATGGTGCAACAAAGACAGTTACAGTGCTAGACATCACAATATCAAGTTCCTGTCGCTTCTCAGCAAAATGCATCGAAGCAATTACTTTACCAAATATGTTTAAAAACAGATACAGATTCTCCAACTGGATCTGTCCTCCTGACCTCCATATCTCAAGGCCGTTCAGTGAGCTCATGGCACGAAAATAACTCTTATACGACTACGTCATATTTGACCAATCAATAGAACGTAGCCTAGCCTGGTCGAACGCTGGTCCTACAGGCGCGGCGGAAGCAATTCATGATTGGGGGGCTACTATCGCAGCACAATTAGGCGAGGGTCCAGGGGCCGCCTATGCCCCGGAAGCTCCAGGGGTCTTAGATGGCCGGAGAAGCGTTCTAGCGTATTTCCGAGCAATAAAACAAGAAATCCACGCCCGTGTAAACTCTATTTGTGTTGCCGGTTTTCCCCAACATTTTTTATATTCATCGTCAAGAATCTCACAGACTCCATCAACGGTTATCTGATCGAAATTGCCAATGAGTTTGTGAACAATGAAAACCGACAGCGTATATTTGGGCACTTCATTACCAAGGACTTGTAATTATATGCATTGCGTTTCGGTAACTTCTGGACTGGGCGAGGATTTGGACATTCCCATGGCATGGACACGCAGGGTATTTTCCATTCTGACTAGTCCATTTTCTTTCTAATTTTGATGAATGCCATGTCTGAACAATCAAATAACAGTATTTTATCTTCGCTGATATCACGAAACGTCCAGGACATAGGAGTCATGTGTTTTTAGCGGCATTTCGTCTTAGTAATTAGTGGCATACGGTACATGGTGTGAGGATTTAATCATTTATCTCTACCATCTTTCATATGGTATAACACTATTAACCTTTTGTGAACCTAAAAATTACTAAACAAAATTCTAGAGTTTTGGTTGGCCCACTAATGCTCGACAGTTGTAAATAGTTTTAGTTATGCGATAGATATGCGACACAGACAATTCATTTTACTCTCTAAAAAAACTTGAGTGAACTGTTCCACTCAAGTTTGAGTGAAATGTTCCTGTTCACTCAAACTTGAGTTACTTTTCACTCAACTTGAGTTACTTTTCACTCAAGTTGAGTTAAAACCACTCAAGTTCACTCAACTTGAGTGGGATGAATTTCCACTCTTATGTTTGAGTGAATGTCACTCAAGTTGAGTGCATTTAACTCAAGTTGAGTGAAAAGTAGCTCAAGTTGAGTGAAAATCTCACTCAAGTTTTGAGTGGGATGAATTTCCATGGAGTGAAATTTCACCCAACTTTTTTTAGAGAGTAGGCCTACTATTCATTTCGAAAATACGTATGCATTGAAGTATTTTTGCGTTGACATCATGTAAATTTTAGAAAAATTGGCCAAATTATTGGGGCTTCAGCCCGTAGCCCCGTAGCCCCCCCCCCCCCCCCGGCTCCGCCGTGCCTGTCCTATGATATATTACAGGTAGTGCATGTTGCCGGATGTGGTGTCACGATTTTTCAGCTAGAGACAGGTGATGTTCAACGAGTGCGAACTGTGGAGTTTTTGTCGGAATAAAATCAGCAACCTCCCGATCGACTCAATCTATGACGTCATCTCTTTCATCCGGCGACTGAACGAACACCTGGCGTGAAATGTACATGCTAGAGTTCAACACGGTGGGCGTAGGGCAGAAAGTGCGCCGTATATATCACCGCTCACGTGTGAAAAAGATTTGAAAAAGGTGTGAAAAAGATGTCTATGACATGTAAATCTTGTGTATCACATATATGCATACCCCAACCATATAAATTTCAAACGACATGAATATATGATTCTCACATGTGACGATACAAGGGTGAGTGAGTGAATAGGATTTAACGTGGCTTTCAACATTGTTCCAGTCATATCCCGACGAACCAACTAAGCACCACCCAGCCAAGTTGTGGCGATACAATATTGCAATGGCTGCATTCAGTATGGTAAAGTGAAAATTTCCCTAGCATATTCTCCTTTTCACGCCAAAATTCATTCTACCCACTTTTATGCAATTTTTATTGTGATTTTATTGTTACAAATGAAGTTTCTCACACATGTGCTCGATGCCAGAGAAAGGGGTCATGCGTCACGCGTGCATACATGTGAGCTCACATATTACATATGGAGGGCACATTTGTCCGTACATACATCTCACATAAAAACTGTGAATATATCTGAATATTTTATTATACCGAATCCTTTCTCGTATGTAAGATAAGATGAAATAAAATAAATCTATTTATACTGGGTAGCTTGTTTAGCTACGAGGCCCAGTAAACGGTTATTGATTTGTATACAAAAATGTGAAATGTGAGCATACATGCATTTGAACCATTCTCGATTTGACACAAGTGAGGATAATTATGAAATAATTCTACTGGAAGATTTTCAAATATGTGTCATTTTCTCATCTGTATTTCTTGGCACGATATATGTTTGACTCTGATATACGAATAATATGTCCTAGTAATTTGGTTTATATACAGTTATAGAACACGACACGAATGTACGCCCAAACTTTATATTGTTAATCGGCTTCGCCGATATACGACTTTTCAAAACAAAATATTTCATATATTACGAGTATTTATAGCAATGGTTAAATACGTGAATAGAACAAGATCCAACATATAATTAGAATCAAATGAATACATGATATTCTGTTTCGAATTGTAACAATGAACTATTAGCGCTTTTGCATCTTGACACGGGATGTAATATCTCCAATTGTGTAACATAGGCTGTCAATGAATGATATACCGGATATATTCCATAATAGCCTAAAGAGTATTATTTGATGACGTCACCTCTCTTATGAACTACTTTTGGCCATTTTCCATACACACATCTTATATACTCATGAACATCTCACAACTGTACATAAACCGGTATACCGGTACCTCATTCCTAACAACCGATCATAGTCCAACATGGGGAGACTAGACTTAGACATCGACCGCCCACGATGGTCTGAAAACTAATCGTTCAGGCTACAAACCACCATACCAGGTATATTCTCTTTGTTTGATATGTTTAAGAGAAGAAAGCCCAGCTTTCCGTATTGGCAATATTTGGCAATATATTTTTTCCAGTTGATTAACTACATACTATTGATGAGGGTAATCAGTAATGGTGTGAGACCATTAATTTATAACGGTTATATGTATTCTCGCGATGGTTGTATACTGTCGAAAGGAGTCAAATGGGGATAGGAATGCTGAGGCCGTGCGTAAGCTTGTATTACGTTCGACGTAACTACCATGTCAAGGGCGTCGCTACCCATGGTGCATGTGGTGCGAACGCACCTCACTTTTTGTCCGTATAGATTGGAAATATGACAATTATGTAAGATATAAAATCTTAGTTTAGCATTAAAATACGCTAAAATGCAGGAAAAAAGCGTAAAAAGTTATTAATTTTCCAGCGCCCAGACCCCCTAAAAACGTGCGCCCTTCGTGCGCATTCCTGGGATGGTGAAAAATGAGAAATCAAGGGCAGATCTACGAAAGGGGGGAAGGGGGGGTGGGTGGAATCTCCAGCAACCTAGGACCCTGAAACTTAAGGAGCCCCTTGACCCTCCCCTGTTGGCATGGTTGGTATCACAGGATTCCCTCATTTTAGCTTTGTGCAAATCATGAACTTTCATCCGCCCTTGGAAATGGAAGACATTCGCACCCCACCCCCTTTTGAAGTCCTAGTGACGCC
>JAVTVY010033878.1:0-13639 GCA_036873755.1 Hanleya hanleyi | reverse complement strand
TTTGATTTGATTAGAAATTCGGAGTTTAATGAAGCCAACGAGTGCTTCAAACCGCACTTGCAGAGTTGAAGGCATCTGGAAAAGGCGACACCGATCATTATGAGCCCATAAACGAGTCCGATCGTTGTAAACTCTACAAGTCTGTTCTCAAATAAAGTTCAGTTCGATGTACGTCTGTTCTTCTTTAGAAGGGGAGTGGAGAAAAGATGACAAAAAACACATTCATCATCAAGCGGGACCCGAAAACTGGGCAGAGGTATGTGAAAAAAAAGGAGGATGAACTCACAAAAAATCGCCGGGCCCAGCAAAAAGAGGGTGTTACCGGATTCATGCCTGAAGAAGAGGGTTCCCCGTTCTGTCCTGTTGCTTCATTCGAAAGTTATATCTCCAAACTCCATCCGAAATGTGATCGCTTGTGGCAGTACCCGATTGATAGTTTCCTCGACGACGATAAAGTTTGGTATTATAACAAACCTATTGGGAAACACCGCTTGGCAGCCTTCATGACCAACCCGGGCACTCGTCTGAAACTTTCTGAACCATACACTAACCACAGTATACGAGCAACCGGCATCACCATCCTTGGTAGAAACAACTATTCAGCATCTCAAATAATGGCTGTCACAGGTCACAGATCGGTCTCGTCGCTGTCGGTTTACCAGCGAGTAAGTGATGGCGAGAAACTGCAAATGGGCCACACGGTTGCGTCAGTAGCCTTTCCTGACACGATGGGTTCAACCCGAAAGACGAATACCGGTACGCATACACTTCCAGTAAATGTTCTTGTCGAACCCCATCCTGCAGAAACTGTGACATAATCTTATCAGTACCCTGCACCCACGTCAAATGATGCCACGTCGGCCGTGTTACACACCCAGGATGTACGAGCAGAAGGCCATGCCGATGACTTTGATTTTGATCTTAATCAGCTGTTTTGTGAATTCGACAGCACCGCTGTCCCGCCCACATCGTGTGACATTCCCACAGCTATCCTGGTCGCCGCAAATCCCTCAGCGCCAATGTTCAATAACTGCAATCAACATCATCGTGCGAAAATGAAGCAAATACCTATACTTCTGCCAAATTGTGCAGGACAGTTTGATTTTTCCGATTTTTCTCTCGAACTGTAAATTTAAGTCAGTTCATGTTGGTCCTTCTCCTGTGTGATGTTATGGAAACATGACACAACTGACACTGTCGAGTGACACGGTGTTGAATTATAGACAGAATGGAAATGTAACAGTTCACACGTGTATTTGAAACTTACATATCCACGCAACAGATGTGAATCCGGAAGGGGTCTTTCGATGTATTTATTAACAAAAGGTATATAATCTAGATATTATACTCGTCGATGGCTATTAAATATTAAATATGAAATTGAGATTAAGCTTAATGTTCCAGTATTTTATACGTTTCTGATTTTCAGAATAGAACACGAGATGAAGCTGAATTTGAAGTTAGATTGTTCATTCTTTATCACCGAAGCCCACCGGTATTTCACACGGAAACCGGGTTCATTGTTCACGGATTACAGTATATGTTATCGTTATCTTTGCTCCTCCCTTAGTACGTTTTAAAGAGGAGGATTATAAAAGTGATACATTTGTCTTTGTGTTCATTTTTTCCGGTGCATGCTGTGGATCGTTCTGAAACCAGTGCAAGTCCGATCGAAGTCCGTTCCATTATGTCGGCCTTGAAATCCAAAGTGATTCTTAATGCTCTGAGATATGATAAATTCGTTATACCTCGCCCTTTCGGAAAAATATGGCGAGAGAAACCAAATCTCATCCCGTATTACCCCGGAAGGGCGACGTATATATAGTATCTTTGAAATGTGACTGGAATCGAAAACGGGGCCAACAATTTCTGACAATAGGAATATTCTATTGAAATAAAGCAGTTTACTTATTGAGATATATAAAATCCATATACGGTAAAGTCTTCTGTACTGCTATTTCCTTTGCTTAGTTCGCGGAATGTACAAAACAGAATCGCATTGGAGGGGTTGACAGAGGGAACAAAATGGCGGACCCATACTTGTCATTGTCGTGAGGGACCTTCTTGAGAAGCACGCTCCGCCGTATACATATCGATTTCATGCTAGGAAAGATGAGGTTATATACCATAGAAAAATCTTGCTTGTAACGCGACAATAATATTGTTATCAAAGCCAGAAATGGATTCAGACGATTAAACAGACGACCAATACCTGTTCTGGGGCATTGCAATTCGGCAGATACGCACAGGTATAAGGTCGGGAAATCTGTGTTCGCGATGAGATTATTTATGTTGTTCAAATACGCCACACGCGACCTTGTTGAAAAGAGTGGGATCCGACACATTTATGGCGTTATTTGCTTCTTGTTCTCCTGTTGATTTGGCAGATATATCCAAGAATGTCAAGTCAAGTGTCAAGTATTTATTCATTTATTGCGGTATATAAAGAATACAATCGCATATGTAGGTCTGTGAATGAATTATACGGGTACCATATTATACATGTGTCAGTGGCATTATTGTCCGAACAAGTTTGAGTTCAATCGTGTAGCAAGTCACTTCATGTAGCCAGAAGAAACAGGAGTGAGTGAGTGCGTGAATAGAATTTAACGTCGCTTTCAACAATATTTTAGCTGTATCGCGACGAACCACCTAAGCACCACCCAGACAAGTTGTGTTCCTGCTACTTCAAAGAACGTAAGAAACAAACAACAAATGTGTCTGCAAAAGTGGTCGTAATCACCACAATTTTTCACTGAAGAGCCGTCGAAGCAGCGATACCGGTTTAGCAAATACAGTCTATAGCTCACACATTTACTACAGTGTCTGGGGTTTCTTTTACTTTTTGTATTAATTCGTTTGTTATGGAAAAGTAAAGCTATCAGTCATGTTGTATTTTAAAATCACCCATCATTCACTGGATTTGCTGACTTGTTAGTAGTGCTGGAATCCTGGGAAAATGCAATTCCGAATCCCGTTAAAATTATGTTCAGGACAGCAACCAGAACACATAGTATCAGTATTATGATGTTTAGGGCTTGGCGGTGTTCTGCTTCGCCTACCTCATATTTTTCCATATAGAGCATCACGAAAGTAAATACTAAGCCGATTGCTACTAACACAATACCAGTTATCAGAAATCCGCGAACGACAGAGAAAAAGCCTGTTTCCTCGTCGGCAGAGAGAGAGATAAGTTGGGTGACGTAGGACGACAACAAGGTGAAACTAAATGTTGACTCCCCGATGGTCTTCCACATTGTATAAACCATGGTGGTTTCTCGTCACAGAGCTGTAATAGAGAATGGATGATGCGTGAGACATACAACAATTCCAAACTAAGTTACAGGCGTCAGATTCGACATTCAATATTCAGCCGTCGTCGATTTTTTTCGGCGTTTATTTACTTAAGGGAAAGAGAGGACGTTCATACGGGGTTACACCATGGTGATTTGTCTAATTTTTCAAAACGAGCTGATTTTCCTAACAAAAGTACTCAAACATCTTAAAATGGGATGAAAATCAACAAAAGACACAACAGAACCATACATTTATTTTGCTGGTGGTTCAATAGCGTGATAGGACTGACCAAAAGTTGACATTTTAGATTCAAGGGTTGGAGGGTGCGAAGTGCTTCGAAGGTTGAAAATTATGCCTCTGAAATTCTTAGTCACTTTCACTAAAAAGGAACTTGTGAATGGCGGATAAATGAACCTCCTATAATATTCCCTAACCCCACCCCGATTCCCCGCCCCCAATCCTTTCTGGAAATAGGACTGGAAAGGATCAGATTATCTGTTATACCGCTAATATTTTCTAAGGATGCATGGTGTCCTCTGTTTTTATTACATATCCATCAAAAACTAAAAACTTTAGTATTATACAGAAAATGGGGAAAAATTTGATATCGGAAATTTTGATTTATTGAGCGTCAAGCAAGAAAAATCCAATCTCCCTATGTACTCAGTGTTATGGCTTTTAAGTGGTATACATGTATTGGGCTGCCATATTATTTTAACGAGCATGGTGAAATTTAAATGAAATTAAAAAAACCCATTCAATTTATAGAAATGAACGTGCTCTACTGCCTCAATATGTAATGTTCGTAAAAGGGGGTTAGGAAACAGCATTATCATGTAATAATCCTACCAGGGGCGTTTTGTTACTTAATATGTAATGTCATTTGCAGCGTTATTATGTAATAATCCGGCCAGGGACGTTTTGTTACTTAACATGTAATCACATCTTCCCAGTAGCGCAGGAGCCCCTGTATCATTGGTGGTCTCTAGGATATTATTAGGTCCTAGTGTATCAAAAATCCCGGCAAAGTTCCCCATCATGCCCATAAACAAAGATCAGTGAGTTATGTGCCTTCCCATTTTCAGTCCTAAATATACATCACTCCTGCATCATAGGCAAATGGGTTCATACTCCATGTAAGAATCACGAGACAATGCAAAAAAATAGCCAAATCTGGGGACAGCAATAAGTCTAGACTTGAGCCCTTTCAGCAGCACAGTCTCAGACAATAGCTTCCTACATGAAGATTCTACCGGCAAATGTGTCAGGTAAATTTGTATTCGCCCACGCCGGATTGATCAGTAGATGTCGGACTGTCGTCGCTGTTATAAAAATAAATAAAAAAATTAAATAAAAAATTAAAAAAATCTATTTGGAATCGGATGTCCTGTTGCTGATCGATGAAAACTTTAGGGACATGTGCATGAACTATTATCATCTGAACGGTAGCACAAGGCTGCACTCAGAAATAATACTTATTTACATTAAATGTGTACATATTATAGAATTTTCGGTCTTCAAGACGACGATCTTAGATATTATAACCCAAGGTCGTCTGTTGACTCGGGAGATGATGTCTACATACATATAGATTCCAGCTCGGCTCTGAGATGTCTCGAAGACTTAGAATGGATGACAACAACAGCAACAGATTTCTGATGATATATGTAGTTTTTACGATATCATGTATATGCATTCTCGTTCCAGCTTACAATGGCTTCCCGCTCGGCTATCTGTCTCATTTTCTAAACATGCACATCAGATTCGGGATTACAAAGTACAATTACATAACTATTTTCTGTATTAAACCCATATAAATCGAAGTTATATAACTGTTTATGTTTCACAAAAACCTGACCTAAAAGGTCATGACACTGAATCTCGGGGATAGCTCTATCAAAACAAACGGAACTTAACATCAGAACGCATCATAATATGTTAAGTTTGCATGCACACAAATTACTGGGACAAGTATGGTGGCTAATTCTACCGTTACGTGAAAGCATGGTGGCTAAGACATCGTATATTTCAGAATAATCTACATTATGTAATCCCTGCAGATTAAGGCAAGTCTTCATTATTTTCATATAAATACTATCGGTTTCCAAAATCTTCATTCACGTCACCAGGTCAACATAATCTATCTCGTCATCTGAGGTGTATACACCTCCACCACAGGGTGTGAAAAGGAATAGGATCCGATCCGCTCGGCCGATAATGTAGACAGTGAGGAAAGTCTGAGTGAGGAAGAAAGGGTACCCTCCTTTTGGAACCGTATTACGACAGCGGCTAACAATGTCCACGCTGCGACCATCGATGACGCTGGGCAGGATAACTTGCAAGAGGCTTACATCGAAATGTACACTTGCATCAGGAAAACAGCCATGGCGATGTATGCAGAGTATAGCCTGCTGCCGCTTGAAATGAGCGGCGACCCCACGCATAGGACCATCAGGCAGACAAAGCTTTACTTGGAAGTGGATAGGCGAAAAGTCTCAAAATGCCAAAACAGCTGTTCCAGAACAAGCTGCCTCAACGGAATACGGAACTGCCAGAAGACGCTTAGGGATGAACCAGAGCGAATGGATGGACATTGAAGACAGCCAAGAGTGAACATTGGCAAAAATTGACGCAGCACAAGGGCAGTATCTCAAAAGGCGGTTTCTGTTTGGACAATACAATACAATTGTAAAGACATCCATAGCGGCTCCCTCAGCTTGGGTGTGTTGTGATGGAGGGATATTAAATTTAATGCCCTGCAATCCTTGTTATTGTTGTCGTTGTTGTTGTTGTGTCATTGGAGTAGACATTCGGAACAGGGATTGACCTACACCTAACTCGACCGTATCTGTGTTTTTTCTAAGTCACCAGTGACGTCACTTTCGGCTCAAACCACCTCAAGCATAGTCTACACGCCAAGAGCTTCAAGATAACACACGGCACGTTATATTTTGATCAAGAACGGCACCTCAATCGCTCAAACAAGCCCCAGCGCACCCCTAAAATCTCCCCTTTCGCTGCTACTCCACGACTGGGCATAGGCATTCTAGCATCACTTCCCGTCCACACCACCCCAAACGTTCTGTACATGCCGAGCGCTTCGAAATGAAACCCTGTACGGCATATTTCGACATGAATGACCCCTTAATCGCTCAAACAACCCGATTTGCACCCCCCAAAAATGCTCACTTTATCTACTACTCCTCGACTGCTCAGGCGCACCATGACGTCACTCCCCTCAAATCACCTGAAGCGTAGTCTACATGCCGAGCACTTCAATATGAGACCATGTATATCACATTTGGACCCAGGTTGGTCCCACAATCGTCCAAACACACCGCTGTGCACCTCCAAAATTGCCGCTTTCGCTACTACTCCTCAATTGTGCGTACGAGCCAGGATGTCTTCTCCAGTGCAACCCAGCCCAAGCGTCGGCTACACAGCATGCGCTTCAATATGAGACCCCTCACGACCTATATTAACCCACTTAGACCTAGTTAATGGAGGTTTTCCCCGGTTTAGGTGTAAAATTCTTCTTCCGTATTTTATGGTTCCAGGAAAAACATCCTAATTTTGCATCCATTCTCCAGTCACGTGAGTCACCTTCCGCATTTTATTGCTGCAAGAAAAATCGTCATTTTGCATCTATCCCACCTATCAAGTGATCATGCTCGACGAGTGCTTCAAGTTATCACCCTAGCAGATCCCATAGTACACTTATTGTACACTTATTGGCCGGTTTATTTTTCGCATTTTCCTTTTGGGAATCCTAATTTTACATCCACCCCAATCAGTCACGTGACCTAACCGCTCATCACAAGACCAACCTCGACGCCTTGCCCTATCCCGACACCCAGCCCGTCAGGTGACATCTTCTCTATGGAAGTTGTCCATAGTTTAAAAATGTTTACTACAGCAGAGCACCCGGGTCTGACCACATGCTAATTATCCTTCCCTTTTTGTTAACCAGTATTTATAGTACCAAGCTTCTGGGTACTACCATTCCTTCAAAATAACATATGCGGATGGGTGGCTGGGTTGACCTATATGGCGGATCGGGCCGCGAAGTCAACCTTCGTCAGCCTCAGTTTCGTACGTTTTTCCGGTGGGGGGAACACTGGGGAGAAATCTTATTGAAATCGATTGTCAAGATTTTTCCAAGAAATGAACGAAATATGGCGTATTTTGGATTATTTCAATAGATTTTGTAGAAAATATGACGTACGTTCCGAGGGAAGAAAATTTATCCCGGGTTAAATTTGCATAACTGGCTGGTATGTTGAATTAATGGTATGAGCATTCCCATGAAGAAAATATATACTTTAATAGGAGTTTTCTGGATGGTTTGACAACTCGGAAAGACGGAAGGGTCTATTTCCAGCAACGAGGCGTCTAATGTGGACTGCACCCAATGCACCATGTTGCCCTGGTAACTCCGTCGACAATGACCTCTGACTCGGACGTGACCGTTGACCCGAATGTGACGTCATCCACCCTCCCTCCCCATTTTCCACGATATTCTATGTGCTCCTCTAATTTCACATTATTGAGTGAATAAAGAAGAGCCTGTTTGTGCAGTAAACCAGGACTTCAGCTGATCAGCTGCTGGTTCGCATATTTTCTCCCTTTGAGAACATTTTGAGTTGGGGAAACCCGGCATACTTTGGTGTAATATTTACCATTTTATACACTATTCTATGCATAATGACACTTAAGTACATGTGTATAAAATTATATCAATTATCACTGGTTCAAAATAATCTGTCAGGTTAAAAGTTGGGGCAAAGTGAAAATATATGAACCAGTAGCTGATCAGCTGAAGTCACGGGTCGCCGCACAGACAGGCTATTTGTGGTTCTCTCAATAATGTGCAAGTGGGTCATTCTTTCATATGAAATAGACTCAACAACGGAGTTTAATCTGTCAACTCCGGAGAACAGAAATTTGGTTGGTTTTTCGAGCTTTCTCCACAAAATAAATCAACAACCAAAAACCATAGAATGTCGATCAAACGCCCTGAAAAATCAGATCTCAATTCACACCAGTGAAAAACATTAACTAGCAGCCAGAGGATGCTAAGTCCCCCGCCAAAATGGCAGCAATATCTTTTAGCATTGTTGGTCTCGGGGGATATACATGAGGGAGGCAACTGCTACTTCATAGGCGTTGGATGCGGAAGGGTCTTTCTGCCTTCCCACGTTTTAAAATCAAGTCAGAACGGTTGACTGAACGTTTTTTTGCTTCTGTAATACAGTTCCCATGCAGTGAAGCATGGAAATTTTGTAACCGAGAAACGACCCCAAGTGACGTCTCAAGGCATATTATCTGCAAACCAAATTTGACGAGAAGCTGAATGCATCCTCAACCTATTGTCTGGAAATCAAATTTTTGTCCCCGTGGGACTTTAAAATGGTTCTTGCTTCGTGCATGTCCGTGGATGTCTGTTTCGAATGATTACTTCCTAACGCTTTGTTGGATTCTTCCGAAATTCTGCATACGCATTCCTTGCGACAAGACGCCAGTCTGTATCGCATTTCAGCAACATCTGCCTGAAGGTGGCGCCACTGGGTCAAAATGGATCTTGCTTCTTTGCGTCCGTGGATGTCAGTTATAAGCGATAACTTCCAAACGCTTTCTTGGATTCTTCCGAAATTCGGCATACACATTCCTTGTGAGAAGACGCGGTTGCGTACTGGATTTCAGTAACATTTGCCTGACGGTGGCGCCACTGAGTTTCGCTTCTTCGTGTCCGTTCCAGTTAAAATGGGCCTTGTTCTCTTTGTGTCTGTGGATGTCTGTTCAAATTCTTCGCAGGCGATAACTTCCAAAAGCTTTGTCGGATTCCTTTGAAATTTAGCATATACACTCCTTGTGACCAGGCATGGGTTGGTATTGCGTTTCAGTCTGATCCACCCGAAGGTGGCGCCACTGGGTCTTGTTCCAATCTTCTGTGCATGTCCGTGGTTTCCATTCAAATTCTTCACAAGCGATAACTTCCAAATGCTTTGTCTAATAATTAGGCATCCCTAAATGCGTTTGTCATTCTTTTGTCCTCCGCCACGAAGTGGTGGGAGGACTTGGAAATACTAGCCGTCCGTCCGTCCGTCCCACAACTTGTGAACGCGATATCTCGAGAACAATTCGACCAATCGACTTCAAACTTGGGAAGGTGCTTCACATCAGTTAGACGGCCATTGCTATTGATTTTCACTGAGGTGCGTAATCTAAGATGGCTGCCATTGGCCATATTGGATTCTGTCCGTCCCACATCTTGTGAACGCGATATCTCGAGAACAATCCGCCCAATCGACTTCAAACTTGGGAAGTTTCTTCACATCAGTTAGACGGCTATTGGTATTGATTTTCACTGAGGTACGCAATCCAAGATGGCTGCCATTGACCATATTGGATTCTGTTCGTCCCACATCTTGTGAACACAATATCTTGAGAACAATTCGACCAATCTACTTCAAACTTGAGAAGGTGTTTCACATTAGTTAGACGGCCATTGGTATTGATTTCAATGAGGTACATAATCCAAGATGGCTGTCATTGACCATATTGGATTCCATCCGTCCCACATATTGTGAACGCGATATCTCGAGAACAATCCGCCCAATCGACTTCAAACTTGGGAAGTTTCTTCACATCAGTTAGACGGCTATTGGTATTGATTTTCACTGAGGTACGTAATCCAAGATGGCTGCCATTGACCATATTGGATTCTGTTCGTCACACATCTTGTGAACGCGGTATCTCGAGAACAATTCGACCAGTCGAATTCAAACTTGAGAAGGTGCTACACATCAGTTAGATGGCCATTGGTATTGATTTCAATGAGGTACATAATCCAAGATGGCTGTCATTGACCATATTGGATTCCATCCATCCCACATTTTATGAACGCGATATCTTGAGAACAATTCAACCAATCGACTTCGAACTTGGAAAGGTTCATCACATCAGTTAGACGGCCATTGGTATTGATTTTCACTGAGGTGCGTAATCCAAGATGGCTGCCATTGACCATATCCAATTCTGTCCGTCCCACATCTTGTGAACGCGATATCTCGAGAACAATCCGACCAATCGACTTCAAACTTGGGAAGTTTCTTCACATTAGTTAGATGACCATTTGTATTGATTTTCACTGAGGTATGTGAGGTATGTAATCCACGATGGCTGCCATTGACCATATTGGATTCCATCCATCCCACATTTTGTCAACGCGATATCTTGAGAACAATTCAACCAATCGACTTCAAACTTGGAAAGATGCTTCACATCAGTTAGACGGCTATTGGTATTGATTTTCACGGAGGTATAAAATCCAAGATGGCTGCCATTGACTATATTTGATTCCTTCCGTCCCACATCTTGTGAACGCGATATCTCGAGAACAATTCGACCGGTTGACTTCAAACTTGGAAAGGTTCTTCGCATCAGTTAGATGGCCATTACTGTATTGATTTTCACTGAGGTACGTAATCCAAGATGGCTGCCATTGACCATATTGGATTCCATCCGTCCCACATCTTGTGAACGCGATATCTCGAGAACAATTCGACCAATCGACTTCAGACTTGAGAAGGTGCTTCACATCAGTTCGATGGCCATTGATATTGATTTTCACTGAGGTTCGTAATCCAAGATGGCTGTCATTGATCATATTGGATTCCATCCGTCCCACATCTTGTGAACGCGATATCTCGAGAACAAGTCGACCAATCAAGATCAAACTTGGGAAGTTTCTTCACATCAGTTAGATGGCCATTGGTAATGATTTTCACTGAGTTACGTAATTCAAGATGGCTGCCATTGACCATATTTGATTCCATCCGTCTCACATCTTGTGAATGCGATATCTCAAGAACAATTCAACCAATCGACTTCAAACGTTAGAAGGTGCTTCACATCAGTTAGATGGCCATTGATTTTTACTGCGGTACGTAATCCAAGATCAAGTCAGAACGGTTGACTGAACGTTTTTTTGCTTCTGTAATATAGTTCCCATGCAGTGAAGCATGGAAATTTTGTAACCGAGAAGCGACCCCAAGTGACATCCCAAGGCATATTATCTGCAAACCAAATTTGACGAGAAGCTGAATGCATCCTCAACCTATTGTCTGGAAATCAAATTTTTGTCCCCGTGGGACTTTAAAATGGTTCTTGCTTCCATGTGTCCGTGCATGTCGGTGGATGTCTGTTTCGAATGATTACTTCCTAACGCTTTGTTGGATTCTTCCGAAATTCTGCATACGCATTCCTTGCGACAAGACGCCAGTCGGTATCGCATTTCAGCAACATCTGCCTGAAGGTGGCGCCACTGGGTCAAAATGGATCTTGCTTCTTTGTGTCCGTGGATGTCAGTTATAAGCGATAACTTCCAAACGCTTTCTTCGATTCTTCCGAAATTCGGCATACACATTCCTTGTGAGAAGACGCGGTTGCGTACTGGATTTCAGTAACATTTGCCTGACGGTGGCGCCACTGAGTTTCGCTTCTTCGTGTCCGTTCCAGTTAAAATGGGTCTTGTTCTCTTTGTGTCTGTGGATGTCTGTTCAAATTCTTCGCAGGCGATAACTTCCAAAAGCTTTGTCGGATTCTTTTGAAATTTAGCATATACACTCATTGTGACCAGGCATGGGTTGGTATTGCGTTTCAGTCTGATCCACCCGAAGGTGGCGCCACTGGGTCTTGTTCCAATCTTCTGTGCATGTCCGTGGTTTCCATTCAAATTCTTCACAAGCGATAACTTCCAAATGCTTTGTCTAATAATTAGGCATCCCTAAATGCGTTTGTCATTCTTTTGTCCTCCGCCACGAAGTGGTGGGAGGACTTGGAAATACTAGCCGTCCGTCCGTCCGTCCCACATCTTGTGAACGCGATATCTCGAGAACAATTCGACCAATCGACTTCAAACTTGGGAAGGTGCTTCACATCAGTTAGATGGCTATTGGTATTGATTTTCACTGAGGTGCGTAATCCAAGATGGCTGCCATTGGCCATATTGGATTCTGTCCGTCCCACATCTTGTGAACGCGATATCTCGAGAACAATCCGCCCAATCGACTTCAAACTTGGGAAGTTTCTTCACATCAGTTAGATGGCTATTGGTATTGATTTTCACTGAGGTACGTAATCCAAGATGGCTGCCATTGACCATATTGGATTCTGTTCGTCCCACATCTTGTGAACACAATATCTTGAGAACAATTCGACCAATCTACTTCAAACTTGAGAAGGTGTTTCACATTAGTTAGACGGCCATTAGTATTGATTTCAATGAGGTACATAATCCAAGATGGCTGCCATTGACCATATTGGATTCCATCCGTCCCACATATTGTGAACGCGATATCTCGAGAACAATCCGCCCAATCGACTTCAAACTTGGGAAGTTTCTTCACATCAGTTAGACGGCCATTGGTATTGATTTTCACTGAGGTACGTAATCCAAGATGGCTGCCATTGACCATATTGGATTCTGTCCGTCACACATCTTGTGAACGCGGTATCTCGAGAACAATTCGACCAGTCGAATTCAAACTTGAGAAGGTGCTACACATCAGTTAGATGGCCATTGGTATTGAGTTTCACTGAGGTATTTGAGGTATGTAATCCACGATGGCTGCCATTGACCATATTGGATTCCATCCATCCCACATTTTATGAACGCGATATCTTGAGAACAATTCAACCAATCGAACTTGGAAAGGTTCATCACATCAGTTAGACGGCCATTGGTATTGATTTTCACTGAGGTGCGTAATCCAAGATGGATGCCATTGATCATATCGGATTCTGTCCATCCCACATCTTGTGAACGCGATATCTCGAGAACAATCCGACCAATCGACTTCAAACTTGGGAAGTTTCTTCACATTAGTTAGACGGCCATTAGTATTGATTTTTACTGAGGTACGTAATCCAAGATGGCTTCCATTGACCATATTGGATTCTGTTCGTCCCACATCTTGTGAACGCAATATCTCGAGAACAATTCGACCAGTTTACTTCAAACTTGAGAAGGTGTTTCACATCAGTTAGACGGCCATTGGTATTGATTTTCACTGAGGTATGTGAGGTATGTAATCCACGATGGCTGCCATTGGCCATATTGGATTCCATCCATCCCACATTTTGTCAACGTGATATCTTGAGAACAATTCAACCAATCGACTTCAAACTTGGAAAGATGCTTCACATCAGTTAGACGGCTATTGGTATTGATTTTCACGGAGGTATAAAATCCAAGATGGCTGCCATTGGCTATATTTGATTCCATCCGTCCCACATCTTGTGAACGCGATATCTCGAGAACAATTCGACCAGTTGACTT
>JAVTVY010033877.1:0-13735 GCA_036873755.1 Hanleya hanleyi | reverse complement strand
ACATAGCCAAGAGCATAAATGTGACAGAATTTAGAATAGGCAAGAAATAAGCAGCTGGTTCACAAGAGGAAACAAATGATTAATCAGTTTTTCTCAATATTTTCTCATTTCGAATTCGTTCTAATTTTGATTTATATTCGCTTAATTCTTGTAGTGTATTTCCTATCTCTACATTTCTGCTTCAAGCAAGTCTATGTTTCTCCTAATCCAGTTACCTCTTGTTCGCATTCTTTTTCCTCTCTTGCCGAAAATTGAACTGTTTCCGCTTATCATCCTCATCTTCATCAATTACGTTTCTAGGAACAACTCATCATCAAGTACAATCAGAGACTTATCCAGATCAAATAGAGCATTTATCTCATATGATTCCAACGCATATTCATCAGTTTAAGATTTGTCTAATTGCGTTCATTATTTACTTTCAGATCACCTGCTTTCTGGAATACAACCTACTGAAGTGACCAGAGGATTCTAAGCAGCAGTCAGTTAAGCTAGATTGGAGACAAGTTCTCCCAGGCCAAATAGCAGATAGCGGAGCAGCTCCTTCACTAATCACCTGGTCAAAAATTACATCATATTAAATTAAAAGAGTAGAATGATACGTCAACAGGCAATATTCCTAGCCGTATTATGTATAGCGATACTGTGGATAGGCAGGCTACATATTACAAGCTCTCGAACGTTTTGCGATTTTTCCGCCGCTCCCCGGAGCAGTCATAATTCACAAGCAAAATACAACGATACCATCCAAGAAATCATCAATAATATGCTCGAGGTACGCTCTGAATTACTAGCCGTATGGAGGTTCAGTCAAGGAGAAAAGGTTCGAAGACATACCCGTAATGCAATACAGAAAGTTGAAAATCAGCTTCGGTCTCTGGGATTAGCAAACTTACCACCACCATTTAATAGTCGTCCATCTCGACGATCTGAAGATGTCTGCCCAGAAAAACGTCGAAAGAGTACTTTCGACAATTCTCTGCAATTCAACTATGTGGTCGAGCCATGTTCGTACGGAAAGCCGCTCAAGTCACTGGTGACAGTTGCCATCAACTTTGCTGGCGCGGCTTGGAGCGACATAGATACACTTAGGAGGGTTATCAATGGCATACGGACGTACGACCAATCCTTGAGTGTGGTGGTGGCCATTTCGAAGGATAATCCCGCATCTCAAATCTCGGAGCTGAAAAAGACTGAGATCGAGGTAGTTCACATACCAAAGGTTAGTGCTAATAATGCCGGGAAAACGTGGAATACATTGATACAGAAAACGGGGACTCCGTATATACTCATTGGTCGCGCCTTGGAATGGTTCACTGATGATATTAAACTTGAACGGTTGATCCGGGAGATTACTGAGTTGAGAGTTACCATAGTCGCGGGATCCTCCAGGACACTCAGTGACGGACACTGGGCTTTGGGATGTCATCAGACAGACCTTATGAACTATACCCTCAAATATGAAGCTGGCTATTTCGAATCTATGCATGAATGTGTGTTTTGTGATTACATCACAGGGCCGTTTGTGGCACGGAAAGAGACACTGGCAAACTTGAAATTTGACGAAAAGTCTTTCACGACTGAGAAATCCGAAGGTTTATTTGAGGATCTCTTCTTTCGATTACAAGACACTGGCGGAGAATCAGTGGTCTGTCCCGACTGTATGTTTTATAAAAGACGCATGGACACTTCTAACAAAAAGGCTGACTGGCAGGCGTTTGCCAGAAAATGGAAGTTCAGCAGGCTTGTCACAGTTGGTGGACATGATATTAAATACTCCTGTACGGAAATCTCAACTGTGTGCCCAAAAACTAAAGGATTATCGTTAGCTCCATGCTGCTTACAGGATTTGGCCGATGGCCTTACCTTTTTATCTCGGTTTTGTGACGAAAATAATATCACTTGCGAAACAAATGGTGGGACAATTCTAGGGGCGGTAAAGTTCGATACGGTCCTGCCATGGGAACGGGATGGGGATATAAGATTTTTATCGAGAAACTATAAAGCTGTAAAATCGTGGAGAAATAAGTTTACCTCTGCCGGATATAACATCAGGTTTCATGATTATAGTGGGCCTTGTCCGTCACAGGGAGGACATGGCAAATTAAGTACGCCAGGCGGATGGGGCATAGACTTCTGGGCCGATTGTGCAGCGACATCAGAGTCGCTAGAGTTTGTACAAAAAGGGCAGTCACCTACAAAAATCAATATTGACGGCAAATGGATAAACACACGTCGTAGTCCTGGGAGCTACTGTAGGGATAGATACGGAGAAGACATTTATACACACGTTGAGCATTTTATGACATTTGGTGGTCACGGATATTCTACATACGTTCCCGGTTATTTCGCCTCGTGTCCATCTAAGGATCGAGTCGAAAAAAGTGGCTGTCTAAATCAGTATTTCCCGGATGGTAATATACAGTTTGGTTAAATCGAGGGTTTGCATAACGGATATCGTTACATGTGTTAGCCTGCGGTTGACTGATTGCATCCCAGTCCACAACATGACACAGAAGATTCAATGTGGCTACCATTTATTTCAGTTCGTTATGGCACGGTTTGGACTCGAATACAATGTCAGGTGTATATTACAACACAAGGTGGTAGATCATGTGGTACAGACATGGCATGTGAAGATGAAAGGTGGAATTGGGGGGGGGGGGAGGGGGATTTGAAGGGTGGAACTGAAAGGCGATGCAAGACCTGTTGAGAAAGAGAGAATATCAGATTTAGTCAACGGCCAAGTTAAATTAATACAGACATTTATCATACTCCGCAATTAAACTGAGTAAGCAATGTTATTTACTTAGTGATGATAGATATCCATGTTGCTCAATCAATAGTACACTCAGTACATATATCTCAGCCATCGTCGGTGTCAGATATTACCACAGAACTCATTACCCAATACTGTCTTCATATAACCAGATATCAGATATTCATTACATAACTTGATATAACCTACAGGTCATAGAATATGATAATAACAACAGCAGTATAGTATTTACCAGATCTGTTATAATAGCCCTGGGAATATACCGTTACATAAATCACAAACCTGTTGATGCGATGCAGCATCACTGTAACACCAATAATAGTCCACGTGTGTTCCCCTGGTAACCGTGTATATGTAGCTCGCCTACAACAATACAATGTAACCTTGACTAAATGTAACTGCCCATGTTATGCACTTATAACCATGATAACTGTTTTGAGTTAACAATCTCGGCAACTCGCATTTTCATAAGAACTCTAATTAAAAGCAAGGAATATAATTGATTAATACTGAGAAATCACAGAATTATAATAGGTAAAATCAATAATGAATTTAGTCCATTAATCAGCAAAGTGTATTCAATTACATTACAACACATATAAGGGAAGTGGGAAGAGGTGCAGACATACTGACAGAGCCACATGACCTCACAGTATAGTCTTCCGGTTAACGTATTCTAAAGCACATACCATTCGATTCGTGGTATGTGTTGTATCTCAGGTACGCTTTTATTGTACCTGTTCATGTGGCAACTTGGATGATATGACCGCACGGCCCCTAGCACCGGCATAAGCGGTATTAGATACAAATCTAATACATGTCACTGAAAATAGAATTGTAAATAAAATATTTCCGTTACACCGGGAATGCAATAAAATATATCACCAGTGTAATGTATTGATTGTTCGCACCTCATTCCCTTATTAAGATCATTGAACTGTATTATATTCGCATTATTTCAAATCACATAATCAAACTTATTTGGCACTTCAAATCATTAACCGTGTTATATCGGTTGCAACAACAAGCTAATGTTATCGCACGCACATGATCAAAATACATTACCTACGACGTTCCCTGAAGTTACTTCGCACATCGGCACCAAGATATCATGCGATTCTCTGATTCACAGCAAGGGGGGAATGTATAAAGTTTTGGTCGCTTTCGTTATTACGCGGGAACCGGAAGGAAGAATTTTCTCGCAGAAATACGCCACATATAGCGACAAGGAAAATCACTCTAAGTTACTCTAGTGAAATATACGAACCAAGCGTAGTGCATGGGAGATAAGTATTTACATACCCGACACTAGCCCACATGCTCCCCTGCTATAGGTCAATGCCCCAGTGACCTCCCATACAAAGTACTAAACTTCTTAAAAAAGTCAATATACAAAAAAATAGAAAATACTGACAAGGTAAAATACGGTTATAGTGGTCTTCCCTCAGCTAATTCGACCACTGTTTAGCTTGAGGAAGCTTGCCAGCCTCTTGCATAACTCTAGAGGTAAGTTGTAACACAGCATCGTTGTAATTGTTACCTAACTCAGAAGATGATTCTGGCAATTACAAGCGTCTGGTCCGTCATCCATAATTCAGCCGTCGTCCATTAGAGAATATCCGCGTCCATAATCCAAAGACCTATTCCATATTCCATATAACAGTATTAGCACCAAATTCAAAGAAGACAATCATAGTATACATCAACATAGGCTTGTTTCCTGCAAGAGAGAAGCGGTCAACAGTTTTCAATGATGCCGGCAAGACATCATGATGTTCCAAAAATATCAAATCCGTATCGCTGATCAGTATTCTTAATCCATAATATTCGTTGTAAACTCGTCATCTAAAGAATGATGTATCTCAGTCACGCTTTGATTGTGACTGTTCATATGAGTACCATGAGGATCTTGAAGTACATGGGTTCATACGGCCCCTAGCCCCGGGTCAAGCGGAATTAGACACAAGTTACGAAACGTAACGCCATAGAGCTTGCACGCTACGTTCGTATTTTCTTCATCAGCATGCGATATGTATCGCCAAATTTGAGAAACTTTGAGTGGAGGCGTTTCGTGGAATAGCCCTGTTTTATAAATTTCCGTAACAATGTCTTGTGACGTTGATTTAAATCGTCACATTTAACAGAGGATCTAGCAAATGCTACTAAGCGAGATATGTATACGCCATATGCAGGTCCCACTGGAATATTAGTCCAGAAAGGGATAGTTTACGATGTCGAAATTGTAATCATCTCTTTTGTCATAAAGTCGACAAGGGAGAATGCCCGCTTCATTTTTATAGAGATATAGATCTAAATATGATGTGCCTGTAAGGGCTGTCTGTAGTTTCCTTCAAATCCAGTGAAGGTGGATATATATCCTTCACTGCGTCATTTATATAGCGATTATCCACAGCGAGAAGATCGTCTATATAGCGTTTAGTGAATGAGAAGGAACGGGCTTTGAATGGATCGGTTTTTGAAAGCGCCTGCATATAGTCATATTCATAAGAGAACAGATACAGGTCAGCCAACAGGGGTGCACAATTAGTACCCATTTGAATACCTATATGCTGCTGATATATTGTGTTGCCAAATTTCACATAGATATTTTTAATGAGAAATTCAGGCAACTCTATAAACAAAGAAACATCCCATGAATGATATCTCTTCCGTATTTAACCTTGTAACACCTGATCACTAGCTTCCTGGGTTAATACCGATCGTGGCGCTCGGTGGACGTTAGTGTGCTGCCCCTTCGTTGGTCTGGCAGATCGTCTCAGTGGCTGGACAGTCTCTGGTGGGTCTGGTGCATTACGTGTTGCGGGCATAGGGACGGAATGGCCATATGTTGCTTCCTCTGGATTCATAACTATAAACATGTCCTCATCTGATTCAGAGTCGCTGGACTCATCCGGTTCAGGTTTCCCACCAGAAGCTGTTGTCGGTCTTGGTTCTACAGCATTTCGCTCCAGTGGGATTGATTCTATCGGCACTGTCGGACACACTCGACATTCCGTTCGATGGATGGCTCTCCAATCACCAGAACCATCAGCACGTTCGACTGTTACCGTTGGACCATCTTGATCAGGTACTTCAGCGACAATGTACACATTCAGCGACAATGTGCCGTCCCCTCCATCCGTGTTCCCTGATCCACACACGATGCCCCAAATGTAACAGCTGTGTGTTCGCCTCAGCAGCTGTTTTAGATTTCTGGCGATCACCATGGGTCTTGAGGCGTTTCCCTGCTTTGTTTCAAGCACATCTGAGGCGTTTTTGGTGTTCATTTTGCCATCCGCCTATTCCTAGTTCACTGGGCACTTCCTCTGCTGCATCACTCAACAGGAAGTCAACAGGGAGACGACGATCTCTTCCTCAAGAAGAGGCGTGAAGTAAGGCGTGAAACCGGTTGACGAATTCGGTGTGGCATTGTACATGTAGGTGAGTTCAGCAAGATATTCTGGCCAGCGGCGCTTCTTCTCAGGTGGCAACGTTCTGAGCAGGTCATGAAAAGTGCGATTGAATCGCTCAGCCTGGTCATTGCCTTGGGGGTGATACGGGCTGGTACGACTCTTGGCAATTCCATAGAAGCGACAGAGTTCCTCAATTACAAAACCTTCAAAACACCTCCCCTGGTCGGAGTGAAGTCGGAGGGGGACTCCGAATTTCGTAAACCACTCTTTCACTAAACATTTGGCCACTGTGTTGGCGGTCTGATCTCTGGTAGGGATTGCTTGAGAATATTTCGTGAAAAAGTTCCGTTATAATGAGAACGTTTTCCTTGCCATCAGAAATTTTCTGGAGGACGATAAAATCTATCGCCACTATCTCTAATGGTCGACTGGCTTGAACTGAAGACATTGGAACCCTGGCCTTCGGCTGAGGTAACTTGGCGACACAACAGCGCTCGCACTTCTGACAATACTGTTGAATATCTTGTCACATCTTTGGCCAATACGCCCTTTGTCTGGCCAACAGAAAGGTTCTTTCAAGGCCTTGGTGTCCCGCTTTGTCGTGGACACTCTCTAACACACGGGCCTTAAGAGTTTCAGGAAGCACAACTGATAATCAACTTCTTCCACTGCCGCAGAAGTAAAGTACACATTTTGGAGTCTTTCTGAGGGTTCGGTTGTTTCTTGGCCTTCACCCCATTCATCACATATTTGACAACAGGATCTGCGCTCTGGTGCTGACAAAGCTCATTGCTGTCCAAGCTTGGCAGCACGATAACACTGTTCACAGCAGCAACAACTATTCCGGCAGGACTTGTAGACTCGGTTCGTTGTATAGCCTGGTTTAGCTCCGAATGTATTCCTGTTGTGTGTGCAGTTGTCATGAGGAGCTCAGCCACTTCGTCCTGATCTTCTGGTGGCTCTTCCCGCTTGGGGCTACGTGACAGACAATCTGCAGCCTGGTTCAAACGTCCGGGTTTATATTTGATGTCCATATGGTACACTGTCAACTACGAAGCCCATCATTGCTCCACTGCACCGAGTTTGGCCGCTTTCAAATAACTCAGCGGATTACTGTCGGTCAGTACGATGATATGGTGTCCCAGTAAGTAATCTTTGAATTTCTCCGCCATCGCCCACTTAAGGGCGAGTAGCTCTAGGTGAAGGGAACTGTAGTTCCGCGAGTTTCTCTCTGAAGATCGGAGACTCCTGCTGGCGAGGGCAATTACTCGTTCCCGCCCATCTTGGTCCTGACAGAGAATGGCTCCCAGGCCCTCCAAACTAGCGTCAATCTCTACGATGAATCTCTTCGAGAAATCAACAAATCCGAGAATTGGCGCACTAGTGAGACAGTCCTTCAACTGTTGGAAAGACTGGTCATGCTCTGTGGTCCACCTGAAATTTCCGGTCTGTACAGACGTTGCCACCAAGGCATGTAGGGGCGCAGCTATCCTGGCAAACCCCTTCGTGAACCTGCATAGCTGCATAGTCCTAGAAAGGAACGTAGCTGTTTAGTTGTACTCGGTCTTGGCCATTCTCTCACACATCTGACCTTCTCGGGGTCTGCGGCAATCCCCTCACGAGAGATATGCCCAAGAAATTTCACTTCCTTACAGAAAAAATGGCACTTGCTTGACTTTAACTTTACTCCATGATGCTGCAGTTGCCTGAAGACGTACTCCAGGTGTCGCAAATGATCATCCACATCCTTGGAAAACACAATAATATCGTCCAGGAAGACAAGTACGGTTTCGAACAGTTGACCGTCGAGGCATTGCTGCATGAACCTCTGTAAATTGCAGGCCCGTTTGTGAGCCCGAACGCCATCCTCGTGTACTCAAACAGCCCCATAGGTGTCACAAATGTTGTTTTCTCTATGTCTTGTTCGTTCATCGCAACTTGATTATACCCACAGGCTAAGTCTAGCGTCGAAAACCACCTCCATCCTGACAAGTGAACGTTTGCTCTACGTCTGGCATCGGGAAGGCATCCATGTGAGTCTTGGCATTCAATTGTCGATAGTCGACGCACAGTCTTATAGATCCATCACGTTTGCGAACGACGACAATCGACGAAGAGTATGTACTGCTACTCTGTCTGATGACTCCAGTTGACAAAAGCGTTCGAACGTGTGCCTTCACTTCCTGATACTGGCTAGGGGGTATGCGTCGATAATGTTGAGCGACGGGAATGTCATCAACAGTAGGTATCCTGTGCCTCACCACATCAGTGTAGCCCAAATCTTCATCGGATTTCGCGAAAACCGATGAGTACCTCTTAAAGAAACTGTTGATTGACGGCCATTCTTCATCACTAACATCCAGATCAGGTAAGTCTATTGACAGTGGAACTAGCGTCATCAGTTGAGGTTTGGATAGTAGAAACACTAGACTTGAGCTTTTCCCCCGACTAGTTCTTCTGTTTCACCAACTCGAATGAACTCAAAGGTATTGTCACTTTCTACACAATCTACTTTGTGAATCAAACCAACTTTGGTTCTAGGTCTGAGATAAATAGGCTCTTTGCCGACATTCACCAATCGAACATTGAAAATTCCTTTTGCTGGGCTATCAGACCTCTTGGAATGTGTGGGTAGTCTCCCTTTAATGGCTCTATCACTACCGTGTCTGCACTGTGGTTTCCGGTGACAGCTACAATTTTCATAGACTGTGCTGGTATCACTGTAGCATCCCGGCCAGCCACTCTGGCGAATCCTAGCAGCTTCTTTGATTCGTCGGATCGTTTGGAGGACAGTGTAGGTAGAAGGTTTGGACATTCATTCAGCACATTCATACCAAGTATTCCAGGAAGGGCTTTGTCCGATGACGCATCCTTCACAACAAGAACTCCACGACTTGGTATCTTAATGCCATTTACCTCCATATCCAGCTCCACATATCCCATATAAGGGATCTCCAAACCGTTTGCAGCACGCAAAGTGAGCCAACCAGTTGTCTGCATCAATTCCTTGAAATCGAAATTCTCTCGGAAGAATGACTGTTACCATAGTAACCATAGATCCGGTGTCCAATAAACAAGGGACAGTAACTCCAGCCATAATCACATCTAGCGATGAACAGGTTCCGATAGTCCGCTGCACCACATCCGCATTTGGCGTGTTGGTCTCCGGCCTCATACTGCTAGACAGCACAGTAGAAACATCAACTCCTGCTTTCTCACTGGAATTTACAGTCGATGCCGTATCACTTGACTTCAACGAGTTTTGATCCGGTTGCTTACATTTCGGTAAACGACAACTTATGGCAATGCGTCCTCTCCTGTTACAGTTATAACATCGACGATCGCTGTTTGGTGTACCCTTTTGTTGACTAGACTGAGATTTCACAGTTCGGGTTAGATCTTGAATTTGCTCCTGCTGTTTCTCGATAACTTCAGTCAGTCGGGAAAGACGATCTTCCATAGGGTCTGGTGTAACTGCAGCACATGCCTCATTTACTGTTGTCTTGGTGACTTTCCCTTTAGGCTTAACAGTTTCCTCATCTTCCTCCTCGGCCCAACGCATGGCCTCTTCACGACGATCGAGAAAAGAAATATCTGAATGTTCTCGTAGCATGCGTTTTAAGTGTCTACGTTAACGACTTATCAAGAACATTGTCTGCAAATTGATCAGTGAGGCAACTATCCTTGTTTGTCACACACCTAGGGTCAGTTTTCAGCACTCTATTCAGCAGATCAAGTAAGTGAGTATGTGCGTAGTGATTCCCCATCTGTCTGCTTCCGATCATAACATTCTCGTTGAAGCCTGGAAACTCCATGTGCTGACCCAAAAGCAGAAATCAAGGTCTGAAATATCTGCTCTGGCTTTTCTCTGACTGACTGTGGCCGATATTTGATTTCATCTCTGGCCTGACCTCTTACGGAAGAACTTGATGCTAAAGGTCACATACCGTATAGACATGTATCCACATGGGATTTCTCGACTCTCTATACCACGATCCCTCATCAGGACCTTATTGACCGTCTAAGTTCATTAATGGTATCTTGTGTTCAAGAAACCTGATCGTAGATATATTAATGCCGGATGCCATAAAACATTCTTTAGCTCTACTACATACAAGAGATATCATTCATGGGATGTTTCTTTGTTTATAGAGTTGCTTGAATTTCTCATTAATAATATCTATGTGAAATTTGGCAATACAATATATCAGCAGCATATAGGTATTCCAATGGGTACTAATTGTGCGCCCCTGTTGGCTGACCTATATCTGTTCTCTTATAAATATGACTATGCAGGCGCTTTCAAAAACCGATCCCGTTCCTTCTCATTCACCAAACGCTATATAGACGATCTTCTCGCTGTGGATAATCGCTATATAAATGAAGCAGTGAAGGATATACATCCACCTTCACTGGATTTGAAGGAAACTACAGGTAACCCTACAGGCACATCATATTTAGACCTATATCTCTATAAAAATGAAGCGGGCCTTCTTTCTCGTCGACTGTATGACAAAAGAGATGATTACAATTTCGAGATCGTAAACTATCCCTTTCTGGACAGTAATATTCCAGTGGGACCTGCATATGGCGTATACATATCACGCCTAGTAGCATTTGCTAGATCCTGTGTTAATGTGACGATTTTAATCAACCTCACAAAACATTGTTGCAGAAACTTATAAAACAGGGCTACACCACCAAGCGCCTCCACTCAGTTTCTCAAATTTGGCGGTACATATCGCATGCTGATAGCAAAATACGAACGTAGCCTGCAAGATCTATGGCCTTACGTTCCGTGACGTGTCTAATTCCGCTTAACCCGGGGCTAGGGGCTGTATGGGCCCACGTACTTCGAAATCCTCATGGTGCTCATATGAACAATTGCAATCAAAGCGTGACTAAGATACATCATTCTCTAGATGACGACTTTATAATGAATATTATGGAGTTTTAAGAATACTGACCAGCGGATTTGATATTATTGGAACATCACGATGTCTTGCCGGCATCACTGAACACTGTTGACTGCTTCTCTCTTGCAGGAAACCAGCCTATGATTGTCTTTTTGAATTTTGTGCTAATACTGTTATATGGAATATGAAATAGGTCTTTGGATTATGGACGCGGATATTCTTTAATGAACGACGGCTGAATTATGAATGACGGACCAAACGCTTGCAATGTATACTTATCAAAGGCGCTGTAAGCGTTGTCTCCCTAGGGAAACATTTTTTTCGTGTATCTGTAAAATTAAGCATCTGCAGTTCAGCTGTTGTCTAACATGCCTATAATGAATCGATTCTTTTAATAATATTTCTCTCTTTACTGAGTGAGGGTCCCTCTTCATTATGTTTGTGAAATGTTCTGCTCAACACAAGAAACAAACATAATGACAATTAAATAGAGCTAATCATATTGGGTAAATTTGTGTCTCTTTGAAACTGTCTATTTTGTGTCTATTTGGTAGCCATGATGGTTCATTCGCATGTAAATCTCGCTTTTCAATGTTTCTCTCCACCTTGAGCAATTTTGCATGAAACGAGTTTACTTGATTTCAAATAAGTAATAATGCCGGTGTTAGGGGTCGTGTGGTCAAATCATCCAAGTTGTCGCATGAACAGGTACAATAAAAGCGAACCTGCGATACAACACATATCATGAGTCGTTAGATTCTTGGTATGTGCTTTAGAATAGGTTAGCCGGAAGACAACATTGTGAAGTCATGTGGCTCTGTCATTATGTCGGCACCTCTTCCCGCTTCCCTTATATGTGTTGTAATTCTTGTTTTGTCTCATCAAAATCCGACCGGGGATATAGGTCTTTGGATTATGAACGCGGATATTCTTTAATGGACGACGGCTGAATTATGAATGACGGACCAGACGCTTGTAATGTGAGCGATGAGTATTGTATAAAGTTCGATGTACAATTTGAGATCGGCAAGGAGTGAATGTCTGTATATAATATCTTTGAAACATGTTGGTGTCCTACGTAAGTAATATATCACATATTAGAGGAGGGAGGGAATTTGGCTTAATGTCAGTCAAGTTTGTTTCACTCATATGGTGACAGTCAGTTTGGTTGGTGGAGGAAGCCGGAGTACCCGGAGAGAACCACCGCCCTTCGGCAAGTAACTGACAAACTTTCACACATGGACCAGCTGGGCTCGAACCCGTGCGGTTCAGCGGTGTGAGGCTAGCGGTCACCAGCGAAGCGCCTTAGACCACTCGGCCACCGAGGGCCCCTCACATATTAGATCTACAATTGGCAAGTAGCATGAGAGACCGTAAAATCATACTTTACTACAAAAATATACTTTGTGCCTGTTATGACAAGACCATAATTGTCTACTCTCTGTAGATAATGGTGAGGGAAACGCGATAAAGATACGTTTCTGCTACTTGAAGGAAAAGGGTACATCGCGTGGATGGCAAGCATATAGTCATATTGGATTATCCTGGAGTATCATATCAAAATGCAGTTTGAAACCGAACTATCATCCAGTACATAGCCAAATATTCACCAGCCATTTCCAGCCAGTAACGTGCAGTCAACAACTGAACAGAACTGGCAGGATAGGTGCCCTTACATATTTTTTTTGGATGAAGAAATCCGAATGCATTGTGCATTTAAAAAGGAACCAGTATCTGGCTGCTTACTGGCAGGTACTGTTCAGTTACCAGACGGTACTGCACAGTTATTGTGTGGTTGCTGACAGGTTGTTCAACTACTGGCTACCTGACAGTTACCGATCAGCTACCATACAGTATCTATCTGGTTACAAGCGTCTGGTCCGTCATTCACAATTCAGCCGTCGTCTATTAAAGAATATCCGCGTCCATTATCCAAAGACCTATTCCATATTCCATATAACAGTATTAGCACCAAATTCAAAAGACAATCATAGTATACATAAATATAGGCTTGTTTCCTGCAAGAGAGAAGCGGTCAACAGTTTTGAATGATGCCGGCAAGACATCATGATGTTCCAAAAATATCAAATCCGAATCGCTGATCATTATCCCAGTTGCCAACTGAATGGTACTGTCCAGTCGCCCACCGGATGGTAACAAGGGGATGCTAACTGTGCGGTTACTGCACAGTAAACCTGCTGGTAACAAGAACTTTTTTGCCAGTTCTATTCAGTTGTGAACCGCACGGTACTGGCTGATAAATATTTGGCTGTGTATTACAAGTGGATGTCTAAATTATATCAGATTCTCTATGACTATGCAGGCGCTTTCAAAAACCGATCCCGTTCCTTCTCATTCACCAAACGCTATATAGACGATCTTCTCACGGTGGATAATCGCTATATAAATGAAGCAGTGAAGGATATATATCCACCTTCACTGGATTTGAAGGAAACTACAGATAACCCTACAGGCACATCATATTTAGACCTATATCTCTATAAAAATGAACCGGGCCTTCTCTCTCGTCGACTGTATGACAAAAGAGATGATTACAATTTCGAGATCGTAAACTATCCCTTTCTGGACAGTAATATTCCAGTGGGACCTGCACATGGCGTATGCAT
>JAVTVY010033876.1:0-14253 GCA_036873755.1 Hanleya hanleyi | reverse complement strand
TTCCAATGATACCAGGAACGCGGGAAAAATGCCAATAAGAGATGTATCCAAGTCAAATTATTGGTAATTTTGCACTAAATTTTCTTCTAGAAACATGGGAAATGCTTCAGAAACTTGAGAAATATTTCATAAAGCCTCAATAATATACATCCATTCCATCCTTTATGGACTGTAAATGGGTTATCTAGTAAAGAAAATAGTTCTGCCAAATGTATATCATTCTGATAGAACCGCGATTTGCCATAATATCCACCGAAATCTCATTCCAGGGGGAGATAACTCCTGTATGGAATACAGTATGCAGTAACCTCAATTGTATACTAATGGACACACTGTGGATTATTTTAATCGAACTCCTGGTCTTCTTTCCACCTGCTTCCCAAAATAGAGCTTCAGGTATAACTAGGCAGTCAAAATTAAACAATCTGGCGTAATGATACATCTCCGCTCCGTAACGGAGTCTACATTAAGATAATGCATAGACTCCACTATTATGCCTTAAGGGTGCATTCCGGAGATTCTTTTATTCGGCATGGAATAGACTATGGCTCCGTTTTTCGGCCACCAGTTGTCGCAAAACCTTCAACCCAAATCACTTATATGTATATATTTTCTGAAAGAGCATGATGAAACTATTATTTTAAGATATAACACTGCTATGTTATAGAAAAATTTAGCTCGAACATTCTTCTCCATGCTTGCCTCGTTTTTCCTAGAAAACCCTTTTTAAAAATGTCGAAAAATGGTCAAATTCGGCTCAATTTCCAGAAAATCTGTAAGAGCGATTTCAATTAAACTTCTTACTCACGTTCCCTGGTCCGGTCTCAACTTAAAAAGGTAAAAAAGGTGAAAAACCTCCAACCGCTTTTTGTCGATTTTCTTCCCGTAAATGAGTCCCGATTTTTAGGCACACCCAAGGGGCATAACTGAGGCAGGACAAAATTTCCTCCATGATCCCGATCAGCGTGTAGACGAAGCCAGCACTCGATTTGTACGTACTCGTTTGCAGCGTTGATAATGCTGAACAGGATGGCATTATAGATATAAGCCATTAAGAAGACAAGAAGAATTATGATGTAGCAGAACAAGGGCAGTCTATCGTATTATGAAATTAGAGAGGGGCCATTACTACGAAACTGTGGAGGGAAACCTTAAGGGGCAGGATGTTTTTTTACGAAATTAATTATTCACATTTATCGTAATCTCAGAGTGTTTGCGAGTATGGCGGTATACAACACTTGCCAGTTATACATATTATTTTGGGAAATCCGACCGATAACTTTCCCCTACCCCATCTTTGTTTTGATCAATTTTGCCAATTCTAGCAGGATTTTCGAGAACAAAACTCAAAATTAACCTATTTCTTCTTAATAATGGTCATCCATTCGGCAATATGAAGGCCGTGGTTACTTTTCCGCTTTCCAATGATAGCAGAAACGCGGGAAAATGCAAATAAGCGATGTAACCAAGTCAAATTATTGGTAATTTCGCACTCAATTTTCTCTTAGAAACATGGGAAATACTTCAGAAACTTGAGAAATAATTTGTAAAACCATAATAATATACATCCATTCCATCCTTTGTGGACTGTAAATGGGTTCTCTTGTAAAGAAAATTTACACTGGCAAATTTATATCATTCTGATAGGACCTCGTTCTGCCATAATATCCACCGAAATCTCAGTCCAGGGGGAGATAACTCCTGTATGGAATACAGTATGCAGTAACCTCAATTGTATACTAATGGACACACTGTGGATTATTTTAATCGAACTCCTAGTCTTCTTTCCACCTGCTTCCGAAAATAGCGCTTCAGGTATAACTAGGCAGTCAAAATTAAACAATCTGGCGTAATGATACATCTCCTCTCCGTAACGGAGTCTACATTAAGATAATGCATAGACTCCACTATTATGCCTTAAAGGGTGCACTCCGGAGATTCTTTTATTCGGCATGGAATAGACTATGGGTCCGTTTTTAGGCCACCAGTTGTCGCAAAACCTTCAACCCAAATCACTTATATGTATATATTTTCTGAAAGAGCATGATGAAACTATTATTTTAAGATATAACACTGCCATGTTATAGAAAAATTTAGCTCGAACATTCTTCTCCATGCTTGCCTCATTTTTCCTAGAAAACCCCTTAAAAATGTCGAAAAATGGTCAAATTCGGCTCAATTTCCAGAAAAATCTGTAAGAGCGATTTCAATTAAACTTCTTACTCACGTTCCCTGGTCCGGTCTCAACTTTAAAAGGCAAAAAAAAGGGGATGTTAACCTAACCGTTTTTTGTCAGATTTTCTTCCCGTAAATGAGTCCCGATTTTTAGGCACACCCAAGGGGCATAACTGAGGCAGGACAAACGTTACTCCATGATCCCGATCAGCGTGTAGACGAAGCCAGCACTCGATTTGTACGTACTCGTTTGCAGCGTTGATAATGCTGAACAGGATGGCATTATAGATATAAGCTATTAAGAAGACAAGAAGAATTATGATGTAGCAGAACAAGGGCAGTCTATCGTATTATGAAATTAGAGAGGGGCCATTACTACGAAACTGCGGAGGGCCACCTTAAGGGGCAGGATGTTTTTTACGAAATTAATTATTCACATGTATTGTAATCTCAGAGTGTTTGCGAGTATGGCGGTATACTACACTTGCCAGTTATACATATTATTTTGGGAAATCCGACCGATAACTTTCCCCCTACCCCATCTTTGTTTTGATCACTTTTGCCAATTCTAGCAGGATTTTCGAGAACAAAACTCAAAATTAACCTATTACTTCTTAATAATGGTCATCCATTCGGCAATATGAAGGCCGTGGTTACTTTCCCGCTTTCCAATGATAGCAGAAACGCGGGAAAATGCAAATAAGCGATGTAACCAGGTCAAATTATTGGTAATTTTGCACTCAATTTTCTCTTAGAAACATGGGAAATACTTCAGAAACTTGAGAAATAATTTGAAAAACCATAATAATATACATCCATTCCATCCTTTATGGACTGTAAATGGGTTCTCTTGTAAAGAAAATTTACACTGGCAAATTTATATCATTCTGATAGGACTCGTTCTGCCATAATATCCACCGAAATCTCAGTCCAGGGGGAGATAACTCCTGTATGGAATACAGTATGCAGTAACCTCAATTGTATACTAATGGACACACCGGTGGATTATTTAATCGAACTCCTGGTCTTCTTCTACCTGCTTCCCGAAAATAGCGCTTCAGGTGTAACTATGCAGTCAAAATTAAACAATCTGGCGTAATGACAAATCTCCGCTCCGTAACGGAGTCTACATTGACATAATGCATAGACTCCACTATTGTGCCTTAAAGGGTGCACCCCAGGGATTCTCCCATTCGGCATGGAATAGACTATATGGGTCCGTTTTTCGGCCACCAGTTGTCGTAAAACCTTCAACCCAAATCACTTATATGTATATATTTTCTGGAAGAGCATGATGAAACTATTATTTTAAGATATAACACTGCTATATTATAGAAAAATTAAACTCGAACATTCTCCTCCATGCTTGCTTCATTTTTCCTAGAAAACCCTTAAAAATGTCGTCGAAAATGGTCAAATTCGGCTCAATTTCCAGAAAATCTGTAAGAGCGATTTCCCACCAAACTTCTTACTCACGTTCCCTGGTCCGGTCTCAACTTAAAAAGGCAAACAAAAGTGGGTGTCAACCTGCCCGTTTTTTGTCAGATTTTCTTCCCGTAAATGAGTCCTGATTTTTAGGCACACCCAAGGTGCATAACTGGGACAGGACAAATTTTACTCCATGATCCCGATCAGCGTGTAGACGAAGCCAGCACTCGATTTGTACGTACTCGTTTGCAGCGTTGATAATGCTGAACAGGATGGCATTATAGATATAAGCTATTAAGAAGACAAGAAGAATTATGATGTAGCAGAACAAGGGCAGTCTATCGTATTATGAAATTAGAGACGGGCCATTACTACGAAACTGCGGAGGGCCACCTTTAAGGGGCAGGATGTTTTTTACGAAATTAATTATTCACATGTATCGTAATCTCAGAGTGTTTGCGAGTATGGCGGTATACAACACTTGCCAGTTATACATATTATTTTGGGAAATCCGACCGATAACTTTCCCCATACACCATCTTTATTTTGATCAATTTTGCCAATTCTAGCAGGATTTTCGAGAACAAAACTCAAAATTAACCTATTTCTTCTTAATAATGGTCATCCATTCGGCAATATGAAGGCCGTGGTTACTTTTCCGCTTTCCAATGATAGCAGAAACGCGGGAAAATGCAAATAAGCGATGTAACCAAGTCAAATTATTGGTAATTTTGCACTCAATTTTCTCTTAGAAACATGGGAAATACTTCAGAAACTTGAGAAATAATTTGTAAAACCATAATAATATACATCCATTCCATCCTTTATGGACTGTAAATGGGTTCTCTTGTAAAGAAAATTTACACTGGCAAATTTATATCATTCTGATAGGACCTCGTTCTGCCATAATATCCACCGAAATCTCAGTCCAGGGGGAGATAACTCCTGCATGGAATACAGTATGCAGTAACCTCAATTGTATACTAATGGACACACTGTGGGTTATTTTAATCGAACTCCTGGTCTTCTTTCCACCTGCTTCCGAAAATAGTGCTTCAGGTATAACTAGGCAGTCAAAATTAAACAATCTGGCGTAATGATACATCTCCGCTCCGTAACGGAGTCTACATTAAGATAATGCATGGACTCCACTATTATGCCTTAAGGGTGCACTCCGGAGATTCTTTTATTCGGCATGGAATAGACTATGGGTCCGTTTTTAGGCCACCAGTTGTCGCAAAACCTTCAACCTAAATCACTTATATATATATATTTTCTGAAAGAGCATGATGAAACTATTATTTTAAGATATAACACTGCTATGTTATAGAAAAATTTAACTCGAACATTCTCCTCCATGCTTGCTTCATTTTTCCTAGAAAACCCCTTAAAAATGTCGAAAAATGGTCAAATTCGGCTCAATTTCCAGAAAAATCTGTAAGAGCGATTTCAATTAAACTTCTTACTCACGTTCCCTGGTCCGGTCTCAACTTAAAAAGGCAAAAAAAAAGGGGATATTAACCTATCCGTTTTTTGTCAGATTTTCTTCCCGTAAATGAGTCCCGATTTTTAGTCACACCCAAGGGGCATAACTGAGGCAGGACAAACTTACCCATGATCCCGATCAGCGTGTAGACGAAGCCAGCACTCGATTTGTACGTACTCGTTTGCAGCGTTGGTAATGCTGAATAGGATGGGATTATAGATATAAGCTATTAAGAAGACAAGAAGAATTATGATGTAGCAGAACAAGGGCAGTCTATCGTATTATGAAATTAGAGAGGGGCCATTACTACGAAACTGCGGAGGGCCACCTATATTCAAAATGAGATTGGTAAATAATCTAACTGAATGTTTGATAGACTTCCAGTACCAACCTTCAATTCCTTAAATTTAACTCAGTTGGCCCGTGAAGACAGACGGTGCCACTTGGAGAAAGTATCACCGCCGCCTCGACATCGTGTTTTCTCCCACAGAGTTAGTTTCATCTCCCAAATAGTCCCAGCACCGACTACTTTTCCGGTAGAGTGATGATTGAATAACAAGGGGATGTACACGTGTATTGAATACTTACGGTGTCTCTATCTGTCCTCCATCGGCAGATGGAAAACGCCAAGTGTACAACACCACTGCACTTTCACAGCCACAAGTCTGCACTATTTCGTCTAAAGATATTTCGTCAATTTTAGTGAACCCAGCCTTGCGTTGTTCAAAATAGGATGCAATTATGGCTGTAAATGAAACAATATAATACCCGTTATACACGAGCATACACTTTAATTATACGAAATTGCTAAGTGATCAGTTGATGAGGTAGAATATGACGAATGCTTTGCTCTAAATCGTGTGTCAAATCCATCGTTGCTTTAACTCTACAGAGTGGCATCAAACCACCGCCCCACCCCGAATAACCTTTCTGTCCTGTCTCTGAAAAGACATAAAGTGACTACCCAAGCCTCCATTATTCTCCACACTGATTTTCAAATTTTAGGAATATTCCAGGCTATTACACCAGCGAAATATTCCTTAAAAGTCAATAAGGAATATTCCGTAGCATGTTAAAATTTTTTCTTAACATGGTAAGGAATATTCCTTAGTTATGTTGAGGAATATTCCGCTGGTGTAATAGTCGGAAAATTTAAGGATTGTTTTTCCTGCGCAGCTTATCATATTGGGTTCATTTTGAGTCAATTAGCATCAACACCTAGATGATGAAGAGAATAATCAACACGGCGGCCATGAGGGTGTTACCGCAAGACTTTTTAAAAAAATAAAATCGCATATAACTATTTTGCTTAACATCAGATCATTATTTCCTAATTTAATACCCTGTTTTCGGGGGAGGAATCGCAGAAATAAAAAAATCGGCAAAAATGCCCTTCGCCCACCGATTGTTACCGTGACAATCGTTGATTTTTTTCTTTCGGCTTTTTCCAGGTCGTCTGCTAGATTGTTAGTTTTTTATAAGTAATATCATCGGTCGATTTTTCTGTTCGAGAACAAAATGAGCTCACAATTCTCGCAGAATTTTGATTGTCATCGATCTTTTGGCGCTCCCTTCCGTGGCAAGGCCGATCGGCCGAAATCAATCTTCCTCCAGTAATAAAGAGTTATAGTTGGTAGGGTGATACGCCAGTATTAGTCCAGTGAGCAGGTTGCACCGTGACGTCATCAAAGTGGACTTGTTGAATAGTTGCATGAAATAATATGGTGTATATGGTTAGTGGCACAGAATTTAAGTTAAATCAGTGAATTTGATTCTAGAGTAACATCTTTGCCAGAAACGTTCGCTTACATAGACGTGTTCTAATCATTCTCATGCCATTGTCCTAGAATTGGAGAATCATTCAAGTCATTTGAACGAAAAACTGGCCATTTCTTCGTTAGCGTACAAGAATGATGGATGGAGCTATATGGACACGTTTGCAGGACTGATCTGTTCGGAGAGTTCCGTTTCAATATATTGAAAACATTGGAATTTGGACAGCAGCTGTACTATAAAATGAGTCCTTCGTCCGCCCGTCCAAACGAGTAGTAGTTTTAAAGGAACGGTTGAGCCAATTTGTTTTATATATCATTCTTTCATGTTGTATCTACAATATCAGTGCACGTCATCTTCCACATTTTACAGAGGAAGTCTTTAAAAGCCCACTTCCCATCCAATCTAATACTAAGTTAATAGGCACGGCGCTCCACGAATTGATGACTTTGATCCATGCGCCGCGCCAGTGGATTGCTGTATTAGATTTAGGGTAACTCAGCATAAGTAAACAGCAATGTAGTAAACAATCATACCCCGGATTAATTAATATGGGAGTCATGGTTGTCGGGAGCCAGGCTGGCCATTTCTGGACAGCAATATTCCATCCAGGGAGACCTGCATTTGCTAGATCCTGTATTAAATCTGAAGATTCTGATCAGCAAAATATTACTGCAGAAACTTATAAAATAGGGCTATACTACCAAGCGCCTCCACTCAAAGTTTCTCAAATTTGGCGATACATACCGCATGCATGCTGATAGCAAAATACGAGCGTAGCGTGCATGATATATGGTGTTACTTTTCGTAACTTGTGTGTTATTCCGCTCAACATCGGGCCAGGGTCCGTATGAATCCACTTACTTCAATATACTCATGGTTTTCATATGAACAGACACAATCAAGGCGTTACTGAGATACATCATTATCTAGAAAACGACTTCAAAAGAAAATCATACTGATCAACGATACGGATTTGATATTTTTGGAACATCATGATGCCTCATTGAAAACTGTTTACCGCTTCTCGCTTGCAGGAAAATAGCCTGAGTTCAAGTATACTATGATTGTTGTTGTTTGTTTTTTTAATTTAGTGCTAATGCTGTTCTGTGAAATAGGTCCTTGGATTATGGACGCGGAGGTTCTTTTATTTGACGACGGCTGAATAATGAATGTCAAAGCAGGCGCTTGTAATGTGGTGGAACTGATCACATTAGAAGCGAGAATATTTCTACCCACCCAAAGTCATGAATTTGTTTTCTATGCGGACGAAATGTCTCCATTTTCTGAATAAATGGGTAGGTGTATTAACTGACGTAGGGTTCTTGCTGTTGATCTGATCTAATCATATATTAGTCATCAATAATAGCAGAGTTATATTTTTTTCAGGATTGCATCCAGTTTCAAATGTCAATTTAAAAAATTGCTCTCAATCAAAAGAAGGGAGTATGCGTATAGGTATTGCTATATTTTTCTTAATACCTGTGTCATGACTGCCACAATCCAATCTTTCTAGGCATCATAACATATTGCTGCGAATAAGCTCGCGGTATTATTTAATACCGAAAATCGTAGATGTATTCCAGCCATATGGTCTAACTGACGAGAGGATTCAAATGCTATGTGCACATAAATGTTCTTGAAGAAGGGGTTATGTGTTATTGAAATCTCATATCTTTCTTATTAATGGTCCGATCTCTCTGAAATTCAATTTATTGTAGTAATGCAATCAGGATTCGTTTTTTTTATCTCACCCCGGTATGTCATCATTTGAGAATCGCATCCAACTGTCAACTTGGAAATATACTCTTTTCCAAAATGGGGGTGTATGTAAATGTTTTGCTGTATCGTTATTACTGGTCCAATTATGTCTAAATGTCATGATATTTTGGTGAACTTTACTTAGTGCTTTCAGTTAGTACATTTATTTTCATTTCATTTTTATTCACCAACTAAGCAAAATATACAGGTCTGTAATAACAAAATATAAAACAACATTGTATAGAACAGACGTAACTAATAAAATAATTATTGGCGGGATTAAAACCCGATGGGGCTTGTTTGATCCCTTAACAGAAAAGAACTCAGCTAATAATGGGGAACATGAAAATTTTACGAATTTACATATGTTTCCACATGCATTCCTCCAACGAATATATAAACAATATCATATTCAAACAACAGCATCAGATTTTAGTAAATAACTTTTCACCTTTGACTTGAACAGTGACATTGACACAGTGTCTTTTAATATAGAGGGCAGGCCGTTCCATATACGGGGCCTTTTATTTTCAGTGAATAATAGGCGAAGCCCGTAGTATAAAATGGTCTATATAAGTTAAGGTTGGCATTTCTAGTAGGATGTAAATGAACTTCTGTAATACGCTTGAAGATTGACCGAACGGAGACGGATACGATATCTGTGTGATGGATACACTTTTGAGTTAATAGAAGTATATGATAGTCATTCAAAACAATGAGTGGAAGAATGTTTAGGCTGATAAACAGAGGGGCTGTGTGGTGTTCCAGTCTACCAGACAAGGATATAACACGTATAGCTTGGTAATGAGTGGTTTCAAATTTGATGGATATGTATTACCCCATACCAAGTTACAATAGGAGATGTATGGATAAATGAGTGAATAATAGAGAATAAGTAACGTCTTTTTGTTCAAATGTTCTCTAATGTGGTTAATAACTCCAATATTTCTAGAGATTCTATTTTCCTTCCAGCCGTATGATGCAATTAGGTGTTTTCAAATTTCAGTCGAACAAATATACTCCGTCTTGAAAAGAGGGTTATGTGTAAATGACTTGTCACATATTTCTTAGTTTTGATCTTATTTCTCAGCGGTTAAGCAGTTGCATATAGGTGGTCGTTTTCCAACTCTTTGACAGCGACAGGGGACCACATTCATATATCAAGTAGAAAACGAACTCGGTAAAAGTGGGTATGTTTAATTATATGGCAATATCTTTCTCAATAAAGTTCCAATCTGTCTAGACAATGTCGCTTATTACCGCATGTCACATTTCTATCTTATGTAACTGGGGGTTGTTTTCAGTTACAAATTCAAGAAACTACACTCTCTGACGAAGAATAGGTTGGCAGGGCATGTGTAATAGGATCAGCATATCGTCTTCATGAACAGTTCCGTCTGTCTCTATTTACTATATATGCTTAGCATCAACGATACCAGTTCTTGACAGATTTATTAATTGTAGTTCAACTGATTGCCATATCATAGTATCAACTGAAAAATATGCTGTTCGCGATTGCGTAGCGCTTTTGTGTCAAACGAGTATGAATAAAAATTATCATAGCTGCATAATGACTGCTACTATAGCTTTACTATCATTGCACCATTTATTGCCGTTTACACTATCATTGAAAAATTCAGAATTCCGACCTTGCAAATCTTCAGACATGTTAAATGTTTTACGTAATTGAAGGCAATGTGACTGTACACATCCAGCTTAATCAAATTTACTCTTTCGTGTTGATTATCAGCTTGGTTAAGCAACCTTTCTACTGTAGCGTCATTGATGCTCGAAACCATGGAAGATCATCTGATGTTATTCAAAATTCACACTTGCAATTAAATCTTCACCGCATTGCTAATCAATCTGGACTACAGTTCAGCGCAATTGCTAAATTTTAATGTATACCTTCAAGTTGAATCTCTCCCTTGAAACCGATACTGCAAGTCTTGTTCTGTAGAAGGCAAACACTGGATGCGGATCGAGACGAAATGGACCGGGGTTGATGAGCTTTGATGTGAAACGTCGGATTTTGACAGTTGTTAATACCCCACCCAACCCCACCATTATGAAGCGATTACTTGAAGGACTTTTCCCAGACATCTTCATTTTAGCATTGATTCTTTGAGTTGGAGGTAATTTTCGAAAAGGAATTAAAATAAAACTAGGGCACATTCAGTCCTGATTGTGGCAGGTATATTCATCGCTACAGGTTTAGTAACTAGCAACAATTCGAACTATTTAATTTGACCCCAACATGGTTGCCAGTTTAATTAGTACCTATGCTGAAATGAGGATCATTTAATCAGGCCTCGTTCTCAAATAATTGTCAGTTGTGACCTATCAGCTCTATCCGTTCCAGAACAGTTGAGTGTACAATCACATCCAGACGTAAAGATTTCCGCGCATAATTCGATAACTTTCTCTGTGTGAAGGTTTTGTTTGTGAAATCGGTGGAAGGCTGTTACTCTGACTGCAAGGGACGGGGTGGGCAGCGGATAACGGGGAGGAATCATGCCATATACTTTGAGAATGATTGACTCAGACCAAGTTTAATTTTGTCAGAGATGTGTATTTTGTGTTCAGTAAAAGGACCCATATTAACCGAGAAACGCAAACAATGTCTGGCCTTAGACGTGTTTTCCGGGATTTTTTTTGCACGAAAATGTTTAAAAAAATAAGCCAGGACAAAGAGTTTCCGGTTTGGTGCATTGGAAATCGATTTGATTTCGGTGTTTCTGAATAACTACATATATTCTAGGAGTAGTTATTGCTGTTTAAATGGAATGAGGTATTTTAGTTTAGACATATTAGCCTATACTTAAGGTAGATCTGTCTCTTCAACGACACATATCCCCATTTTCTATAGGGTGTAATTTTTGTGTATATTACCTCCAAGTGCCATCATACAACTGGGATACAAAAAACCCCCAACACATTGGATAACAATACACACTGCACATAAGGCCGAACATTATTTGATAATGTTTAAGTAAATTATAACTATTAATGTACACGAACCCCGTTCTTTGGTAGGGTGGATATTGTTCAAGCGGATAATTGGATACGCCTCGGAAGTAATGTCATACAATTGAGATAAATAAAAAACGGAATTCTAATTTTATATGACGCTGGCATTTATACTGAATACAATATATTTTTTCAGACATAAGGCTACTATTAAAAAAGGAGAAATAAATCACACATTCTCCCTTTATCTGTGGTGAAGTATTTCTGCATCATACTGCTAGAATACAACCACAACCTTAGGTATTAATACACCGCTACATAGTGCTGCACAATAATCATGATGTGTAGATTAGAACAACATGAAGAGATATATAGCAATGCAAGTACATATATCTCATTTTTGAGAGGGCAATGTTGTTTTCAGTTACCATTGGATGTGATTCTGTGACGTTATATTATTGGATTATAGAAACAAATCGTGATATTGTATAACTGGGTTATTATTAATCAGTAATAAGTGATAAAGTTAAGACAGAATGGACCATTAATAGGAGTAATCATGTTGTTCAAATTCACCTACCCCGTTTTTCGGCGGAAAAAAACCCCGAAGGGCTGTAGTGTGTCACTTCGGCAGCACTAAATAATCCACAAAAATTTGGAACTCTACATTCACCTGGTCGATACCCAAATGTTCATAGAGCGTCGGTGGAAAGAGAATTGGAGGGATATGCAAGAGACTTTAGTCCACTTTGCTGGCAGATTGAACACTTTGTCGTTCAAAGAACTACCTCTAAACACAGGCATAACATCAGCCAACACCAGCTACTGTGACGTTCCGGAATCTTTCAAAATAGCATATCTCCATTGGACAATAAATTATTGTTTATTGTAATAACCCTCGGATATCTGACGTGCATTGTCATCAGAAACTTTTGTGTATAGACTCAAACCATTTTCTAATCATCGGCATTATCTATAACGGTATCTGAACGATACGGTAGGGGACCTAAATGGGCTCAATCGAGTTTTCGGTTTTATTGACACTGGGTACATATCCCTGCTCCTGGAAAAAAACACACATGCTTATTCCCTGTCTTCATTGCGAAGTTCCCTGCACTCAACCTTGTGGTGTCTTTTGTCACCACAGTGATGGCGGGTAGGTGCAAATGCAATTAACGAGTCAATTGTAGACAGGAAATGTAATGATTGTACAGAATATTCTTACAAATGGAGACAACTAACTGGAGTGTTTTATCAAAATAGTATATTTATATATTTCTTGAGATCTTTTTTGACTTCATCATGGGATCTTCAATACGAATACAGAAGTTGCAGCTGGTGAAGCACGGTTATTGACCCTCTTGGTAGGGTCTTTATATAGGCATTCATGGGGACTAAAAGAGTCAAATTATTTTCTATTTTAAACAACTAGTATATATTATCATTATCAAATATTAATATCTGTTCGCTTGATTAAATGGCCTGGCAAGAGGGCCAACAATTCGTTTATTGAACTACGTTAATGAGGAAAAGTTTAAAAATGGTAGCATTACCGTTAGGGTTTTTTGTCTGGGTTTCTTCTGTAGGCGGGAGCCTTAAGGGTGCCCTTGACCACAGAGTCCTAACCAACGTATCCATTCTTCCTTGGTTCCATAGTGAAACAAACCTGTCAAATAGCTGTCTAATGTCCCTGCTCCAGTCTACAGATAAGGTGAAATAATTAAAAGAAATCATTCTTGAGTTGGTAAACTCAGTATGCTTCATTAAGATAATAATTTATGGAAAGGAATGCAAAATAAATTTACAATGGATGTATGTCCATGATAATAATTTGCCTGTGTGACAATTTTATTATATCTTATGAAGAATTAAGACCTGATAACTAAACCTGTAATATTAAAAATGATTGCTGTGCTCACCGCACTGGGGCCTCAGGAAAGGGCGCCGAAAGGGTATATACGGACGACCATAGTAATAACTATATGTCCCCTCTGTTAAGTGGAGCATCAGTACCAGCAATAGGGATGCGATCTTCATTGCGAAATTTGGGATCTGAAGAATACATGCAGAAAAGTGGATCTTACTTTACCTAGGCTTGCATACATGCATATTTTCCATGCGATATGTATTATTTTGACGAGTATGTTGCCAATCTGATTAGTCGGTGGGTCACACTATTGTTCAGGTAGATCTTCCCGTATATTGCCAAGGTAGATCGTCGGCCTCTATTGTTAAGATGGATAATCTGCCCCTATTCAGTATATTTTTCTGTGGGGTCATGTGACTCCTTGCCAGTACGCCAGCATCGTTTTCCACCTCCGTTTTAATGTTGCGTTTAACAAATTTGCACACATGGTTGATCTGCCAAACAATGCAACACATTCTGTACCTTCATATGTAACATATAAATTCAGTGTGTATATTTTCCAGTTATCTTCATTGCTTGCCTCCGAATTTAGGCATCCCGAAGAATCATCTCCGGGTACTTCCTTCCATGTCCATAGTTTCAATCCTTTATTAGCTACAATATCAAGAATGGATCATTGAATGTTCATGACTGATTTCAATTGTTGGGGTTCAGTGTTTGAAATCATGACGATGGCTAAGTGACCCTTCATCCATTTTGATTCACAGTATATACAAGGCAGTATACAGTAGAT
>JAVTVY010033875.1:0-153643 GCA_036873755.1 Hanleya hanleyi | reverse complement strand
GTAGTAGCGAAAGTGGCCATTTTCGGGCAGTACATAAAGGTATTTGGGGTCGAGATGGGCTATTCACGGTTCGAATGCGTCCTGGAAGGTGTCATCTTGTAGTTCTCGGGGTGTACATTCCGATTTGAGGGGTGTCCGCGTCATCTGTGACGTCATTGATGACGTCATCGGTACGAGTAGTAGCGAAAGTGGACATTTTGTGGGTGCGTGAGGGTGAGTTTGGTGTAGAGAGGCACCATCCTTAGTCCGAATGCGTCGTGTGAGGTGTCATTTTGTAGCTCTCGGGGTGTACATTCCGAATTGAGGCATGTCCGAAGCATCTGTGACGTCATCGATGACGTCATCAGTAGGAGTATTAGCGAAAGTGAGCCTTTTTGGGGCAGTGCAGGAAGGTATTTGGTGTAGAGATGGACCATCCGCGTTGCGAATGCGTCGTGTGGGGTATCATGTTGTAGCTCTCGGAGTATAGACCCTGATTTCAGGGATATTTGTAGCATCTGTGACGTCATTGGTGACGTCATTAGTACAAGTTGTAGCGAAAGTGGGCATTTTTTAGCAGTGAAGGATGTTATTTGGTGTAGAGATGGACCATCCGCGGTCCAAATGGACCGTGTGAGGTGTCATCTTGTAGCAACGCCCACCAACACCATTCTTAATGCTTCAACGCCCTAGTGAAATAGCTCAGAAGCTCTGATATTCCATGGAATTGTCACTAATTCTTCGAAATGCGGTGATGCCCGTCAACGCCCGTCGTTACACCTTAACACTCTAACATAACGCCATGATATAGACTAGAGAGAGAACAACAACAACAACAAGGATGACACATGAGAGAACAACAACAACAAGAAGTTTTTTTCATATATTTTATTTTCCCCAATGTTACATCACACCCACGCTGGGGGAGCCGCGTTGGATATATTTACAATTCAAGAAGATTCTTATCCAATCAGAGGCCACCATTTGCATGTTTCATATTCGTTGCTGTCCGTTAGATGTATTCTTGTCCAATCAGAAGTCTCCATTTCAGAAAGTGCCATCTGACCCGTTTATTCTAATCATCGTCGGGCAGGCCAGGATACCGTTGAGGCAACATATCCTCAGATAGTTGTTTGCGCATTCTGAGTATCTATCAGTGCATTGGTGAATACTTTCATCCGATGGAGGTGGTGGTCAGTTTAACCACGAAGAACGCAACATTGGTCATTATCTCCACTATCCACTTGGTGTTACAATTCAAGAAGACTCCTGTCCAATCAGAGGCCACCATTTGCATCTGTCATATTCGTTCCTGTCCGTTAGATGTATTCTTGTCCAATCAGAAGTCTTCATTTCAGAAAGTTCCATCTTCGGCCATGTTCGCTTTGAACCGTTTATTCGAATCATCATCGGGCAGCCCAGGATACCGTTGAGGCAACATATCCTCAGATAGTTGCTTGTGCATTCTGAGTATCTATCAGTGCCTGGGTGAATACATTCACCCGATGGGTTGGTCGGTCAGCTTGGTCACGATGAACGTAACATTGGTCACACTATCCACTGTCCACTTGGTGTTGGGGCGTTGCAACCGGGCCCATTCCAAGGGATCCACGGTGTTCAGTTTCTCCAGCATCGTCTCTAGCGACACTCGGTTAATGATGGTAAACGGTTGGTCAAATACCTGAATGTTACTGCTCGGGTAAAAGTATCGGACTTGGACTGTCTCTTTATGCTGCAGCACATAACCAAACGCCAGATTCAATTTGAAGGCCGTAGTTTGATCATTGAAGATGGCTTCCACGTAGCTAGGTAGACGGGCGAGGTCGGTCAGTCGAAAATTGTAGATATCTTGAATAGGGCGATGACGGTAGAAACAGTGCCGTATCATGGACCAATGGCGCCGATAGATGTCACTCACTGGATGGGCGCCCTGTAAAAGATCGCTAGGAACATTTATGGGCTCGTCCAGAAAATGTTCGATGTTGTCAGGCGTATGACTCGAAACCGTAACGGAGGGGTCCGGCTGGATATCAAGGCCCTCCTGGACCGTGGGTATAGGCAGGCTCTTCGTCATCGCATCACCAGTGGCGTTCGTCTCTCCGGGTTCATCTTCACTGGGTCTGACCTTCCGCGGCCCCTCTTTAGTGGAAAGTTGTCGCCCAAACCGTAGAGACAGGGCATGCATCAAACGTTGGTGCTGTCTAAACCGACTGGGTCGTTTGAAGAGTCGACCACAATCATTACATAGTACCGTCGCACCCGCGTGGAGTACCCCCTCATGACGCAGTAAATGATCCTTCCGATTGAATGACCGTGCGCAGATTATACAAGTATACCGGGCATCGTTGTGGATGGAGGCCTCGTGGCGTCGTAACTTATCTAGACGAGTAAACAGCTTCTGGCAAGTTGTGCAAGTGAACATCTTGGTGGTTGACGGAGTGTCTGATGAAACGTCCAGGCCGCTTCCCTTTTATAGCACGCTAGCTGGTGATCTATTTTTAGCACACTCAGTTCAACTATCCCCAAGTCGAGGGCCGAGCCTTGACATCTTCGGTAACATCCGTGTCTCTTCGGTCACCTCCGTACCGTCAACGATCAACATGTAGACATATAGAGTATTACGCCATGTTATGGTATTCATCAGTGCATGAGTGACGCATTCAGCCGATGGGAGTGGTCGGTCAGCTTGGTAACGAAAAACGTAACATTGGTCACACTCTCCACTGTCCACTTGGTGTTGGGGCGTTGTTGTTGGGCCCATTCCAAGGGATCCACGGTGTCAAGTTTCTCCAGCATCGTCTCTAGCGACACTCGGTTAATGATGGTAAACGGTTGGTCAAATACCCGGATGTTACTGCTCGGGTAAAAATATCGGACTTTTTGGACTGTCTCTTTATGCTGCAGCACATAACCAAACGCCAGATTCAATTTGAAAGCCGTAGTTTGATCTTTGAAGATGGCTTCTACGTAGCTACGTAGACGGGCGAGGTCGGTCAGTCGGAAATTGTAGATATCTTGAATAGGGCGATGACGGTAGAAACAATGCCGGATCATGGGCCAATGGCGCCGATAAATGTCACTCACTGGATGGTCTTCGTGTAACAGATCGCTGGGAACATTTATGGCTTCGTCCACGAAGTGTACTTTACCCTCCACGTCGTACAAAATCTGGCCCAAGGTCTTGTCGTCGGAATTTGACTGTTGAATTAGGGCGACATCATCATCATCGGCCCTCGTGCGATGGGTGGGAGTTCCCCCTGTTTCGATATTGATGCCTACGGGCTCTTCTATCTACAAACGTGGCTGCGGAACAGGGTGTCGTGTGCGTTGGTGTCGCAGCAACTGACTGGTCAGTTTGAAAAGCCGACCACATTCTTCGCATGGACGCTTGGGTACCTCATGGCGTGCACGTGTGTGGCGCTGTAAATGATCCGGGCGCTGAAACGACAGTGTACATATCGTACAGTTATACCGGGCGGTTCCTTCGTGCTTGGTAGCCTCATGGCGGCGCAAGTCATGCAGACGAGTGAATGATTTCGAGCACGGAGTACAAGTGAACATCTTGGTGGTTGACAGAGTGTCTGATGAAACGGCCAGACCGCTTCCCTTTTATAGCACGCTAGCTGATATCATGTTCGGGCACTTCCGTGTCTCTTCGGATATAAAAGTCCCCGGATGTAAAAGTGCCCGAATGTTTACGAATGTTCCACCATTCCAGACTTCTATCAGGTCCATGTCCAGAAGCTCTCATACGCCGCCATTTTGGAGCCGCCATGTTGGATCCGCCATTTGGGAACCGCCATCTTGGATATGTCCCATAATGCACCGAGTCAAAATATTCGCTTCTGATTGGACGAGAGCTCTGTGACGGATTTTAAATACTCGCTTCTGTTTGGTGTACGTCGCTAAAGGTGACCGGAACTGACCTTTGACCCCGGCGCGCAAAGGTTTCCACCGCACCGCGGTGGAAACCTTTCCGGCACTGTTTCTACCGTCATCGCCCTATTCAAGATATCTACAATTTCCGACTGACCGACCTCGCCCGTCTACGTAGCTACGTAGAAGCCATCTTCAAAGATCAAACTACGGCCTTCAAATTGAATCTGGTGTTTGGTTATGTGCTGCAGCATAAAGAGACAGTCCAAGTCCGATATTTTACCCGAGCAGTAACATCCGGGTATTTGACCAACCGTTTACCATCATTAACCGAGTGTCGCTAGAGACGATGCTGGAGAAACTGGACACCGTGGATCCCTTGGAATGGGCCCAACAACAACGCCCCAACACCAAGTGGACAGTGGAGTGTGTGACCAATGTTACGTTTTTCGTTACCAAGCTGACCGACCACTCCCATCGGCTGAATGCGTCACTCATGCACTGATGAATACCATAACATGCCGTACATACTCTATATGTCTACATGTTGATCGTTGACGGTACGGAGGTGACCGAAGAGACACGGATGTTACCGAAGATGTCAAGGCTCGGCCCTCGACTTGGGATAGTTGAACTGAGTGTGCTAAAAATAGATCACCAGCTAGCGTGCTATAAAAGGGAAGCGGCCTGGACGTTTCATCAGACACTCTGTCAACCACCAAGATGTTCACTTGCACAACTTGCCAGAAGCTGTTTACTCGTCTAGATAAGTTACGACGCCACGAGCCGTCCATCCACAACGATGCCCGGTATACTTGTATAATCTGCGCACGGTCATTCAATCGGAAGGATCATTTACTGCGTCATGAGAGGGTACTCCACGCGGGTGCGACGGTACTATGTAATGATTGTGGTCGACTCTTCAAACGCCCCAGTCGGTTTAGACAGCACCAACGTTTGATGCATGCCCCGTCTCTACGGTTTGGGCGACAACTTTCCACTAAAGAGGAGCCGCGGAAGGTCAGACCCAGTGAAGATGAACCCGGAGAGACGAACGCCACTGGTGATACGATGACGAAGGGCCTGCCTATACCCACGGTCCAGGAGGGCCTGGATATCCAGCCGGACCCCACCGTTACGGTTTCGAGTCATACGCCTGATAACATCGAACATTTTCTGGACGAGCCCATAAATGTTCCTAGCGATCTCTTACAGGGCGCCCATCCAGTGAGTGACATCTATCGGCGCCATTGGTCCATGATACGGCACCTTTTCCACCGTCATCGCCCTATTCAAGATATCTACAATTTCCGACTGACCGACCTCGCCCGTCTACGTAGCTACGTAGAAGCCATCTTCAAAGATCAAACTACGGCCTTCAAATTGAATCTGGCGTTTGGTTATGTGCTGCAGCATAAAGGGACAGTCCAAGTCCGATACTTTTACCCGAGCAGTAACATCCAGGTATTTGACCAACCGTTTACCATCATGAACCGAATGTCGCTAGAGACGATGCTGGAGAAACTGAACACCGTGGATCCCTTGGAATGGGCCCGGTTGCAACGCCCCAACACCAAGTGGACAGTGGATAGTGTGACCAATGTTACGTTCTTCGTGACCAAGCTGACCGACCAACCCATCGGGTGAATGTATTCACCCATGCACTGATAGATACTCAGAATGCACAAACAACTATCTGAGGATATGTTGCCTCAACGGTATCCTGGGCTGCCCGATGATGATTAGAATAAACGGTTCAAAGCGAACATGGCCGAAGATGGAACTTTCTGAAATGAAGACTTCTGATTGGACAAGAATACATCTAACGGACAGGAACGAATATGACAGATGCAAATGGTAGCCTCTGATTGGACAAGTCTTCTTGAATTGTAACACCAAGTGGATAGTGGAGATAATGACCAATGTTGCGTTCTTCGTGGTTAAACTGACCACCCACTCCATCGGATGAAAGTATTCACCCATGCACTGATAGATACTCAGAATGCGCAAACAACTATCTGAGGATATGTTGCCTCAACGGTATCCTGGCCTGCCCGACGATGATTAGAATAAACGGTTCAGATGGCACTTTCTGAAATGGAGACTTCTGATTCGACAAGAATACATCTAACGGACAGCAACGAATATGAAACATGCAAATGGTGGCCTCTGATTGGATAAGAATCTTCTTGAATTGTAAATATACCCAACGCGGCTCCCCCAGCGTGGGTATGATGTAACATTGGGGAAAATAAACTATATGAGAAAAACTTCTTGTTGTTGTTGTTCTCTCATGTGTCATCCTTGTTGTTGTTGCTGTTGTTGTTCTCTCTCTGGTCTATATCATGGCGTTATGTTAGAGTGTTAAGGTGTAACGACGGGCGTTGACGGGCATCACCGCATTTCGAAGAATTAGTGACAATTCCATGGAATATCAGAGCTTCTGAGCTATTTCACCAGGGCGTTGAAGCATTAAGAATGGTGTTTGGTGGGCGTTGCTACAAGATGACACCTCACACGGTCCATTTGGACCGCGGATGGTCCATCTCTACACCAAATAACATCCTTCACTGCTAAAAAAGGCCCACTTTCGCTACAACTTGTACTAATGGCGTCACCAATGACGTCACAGATGCTATAAATATCCCTGAAATCAGGGTCTATACTCCGAGAGCTACAACATGATACCCCACACGACGCATTCGCAACGCGGATGGTCCATCTCTACACCAAATACCTTCCTGCACTGCCCCCAAAGGCTCACTTTCGCTAATACTCCTACTGATGACGTCATCGATGACGTCACAGATGCTTCGGACATGCCTCAATTCGGAATGTACACCCCGAGAGCTACAAAATGACACCTCACACGACGCATTCGGACTAAGGATGGTGCATCTCTACACCAAACCCACCCTCACGCACCCACAAAATGTCCACTTTCGCTACTACTCGTACCGATGACGTCATCAATGACGTCACAGATGACGCGGACACCCCTCAAATCGGAATGTACACCCCGAGAACTACAAGATGACACCTTCCAGGACGCATTCGAACCGTGAATAGCCCATCTCGACCCCAAATACCTTCATGTACTGCCAGAAAATGTCCACTTTCGCTACTACTCGTACCGATGACGTCACCTGATGACGTCACAGATGACGCGAACATCCCGCAAATCGGAATGTACACCCCGAGAACTACAAGATGACACCTTCGAGGACGCATTCGAACCGTGAATAGCCCATCTCGATCCCAAATACCTTCATGTACTTCCCGAAAATGTCCACTTTCGCTACTACTCGTACCGATGACGTCACAGATGACGTCACAGATGACGCGAACATCCCTCAAATCGGAATGTACACCCCGAGAACTACAAGATGACACCTTCAGGGACGCATTCGAACCGTGAATAGCCCATCTCGACCCCAAATACCTTCATGTATTGCCCGAAAATGGCCACTTTCGCTACTACTCGTACCGATGACGTCACCGATGACGTCACAGATGACGCGAACATCCCTCAAATCGGAGTGTACACCCCGAGAACTACAAGATGACACCTTTCAGGACGCATTCGAACCGTGATTAGCCCATCTCGACCCCAAATAGCTTCCTTCGCTGCCCCAAAATGGCCACTTTACTTACTACAACCAACTGCGCATGCGCAGATTAACGCGACATGCATTCAAAAACACACCATTCTGACTCTACCCCACACAAGCTTCACTTTGACACCTCACACGACCCATTCGAACCGTGATTAGCCCATCTCTAACCCAAACACACCCTACATAGCACCCAAAATGCCTGTTTTCTATACTACGGCCAGACTGCGCATGCGCAGACTATTGAACACGGACGAACCATTAGTGTAGTCAAGTGCTCCTCCAGAGCTTCAAAATAAGACCTCACTCGACCCATTGGACCATGAGTGGCCCACCTAGACTCCAACATGTCCACCCCGTATGGGCCTATACACCCATAGCCATGCAGTATAGGCCTATGGGCCTACCCAGGCCTCGGTGACTTTTTTCAAAAATTTCACCGATTCACTCGGCAACACTTCCTATCGTGTTCTAAATGACGAGACGAGTAAAACGAGACCCCACAACCCTACCGCAAATGTATAGAAGTGGGTTTCCCAGTAGGATAAACATTGACCCTATACCCCAGTATGGGTCTATATGGGGCTCGGTGACTTTTTTCAAAAGTTTCACCGATTCGCACGGGGACACTTCCTATCATGTTCTAAATGACGAGACGAGTAAAACGAGACCCCACAACCCTACCGCAAATGTATAGAAGTACGTTTCCCAGGGGGACAAACAGTGATCCTATACCCTCAGTATGGGACTATATGGGGTTCGGTGACTTTTTTCAAAAATTTCACCGATTCGCACGGGGACACTTCCTATCATGTTCTAAATGACGAGACGAGTAAAACGAGACCCCACAACCCTACCGCAAATGTATAGAAGTACGTTTCCCAGGATGGTCCTATACCTCCCATACCCCATATAGGCATTTTCCCGTAATTTAGGATAAAGTCCGTATTCCGTATTTTTTCAGGAAAATTTTTACATACACCCACCCTGGAACTAGGGAAAGATAACTCTGTTGATAGACAAGCCCCGTTAAGCCCGGCGACCTATATACCCCTCATACCCCATATAGGCATTTTTCCAGGTTTTTCGATAAAGTCCGTGTTCCGTATTTTTTTTCAGGAAAAATTTTACATGCAGCCACCCAGCCATCAAATACCCCTTCACCTAGGCTTCACGTTGATACCTCACTCGACCCCATTCGACCATTAGGGGCTCCCCTAGATGCCAAAACGTCTATTTTCATACCCTTGGGCCACCGCGCATGCGCAGAATGACCCTAATTCAACCCCACACCCAGTCCATCAGATGCCCCTTCATGAATGCTTCACTTTGATACCTCACTCGATCCCATTGGACCATTAGGGGCTCCCTAGCTCCAAAAAGGCTATTTTCATGCCCTTGGGCCACCGCGCATGCGCAGAAGGCCGATATGTCAACCCCACACCCAGTCCATCAGATGCCCCTTCACGAATGCTTCACTTTGATACCTCACTCGACCCATTGGACCATTAGGGGCTCCCTAGCTCCAAAACGTCTATTTCCATACCCTTGGGTCACCGCGCATGCGCAGAATGCCGATATTTCAACCCCACGCCCAGTCCATCAGATGCCCCTTCACGAATGCTTCACTTTGATACCTCATACGACTCCATTGGCCCATTAGGGACTCCCCTAGCTCCAAAACCGCTATTTCCATACCCTTGGACCACCGCGCATGCGCAGAATGCCGATATTTCAACCCCACACCCAGCCCATCAGATGCCCCTTCACGAATGCTTCACATCGATACCTCACTCGACCCCACTAGACCAGTAGTCAATCTCCTAGCTCCAAAAAGGCTATTTTCATACCCTTGGGCCTCCGCGCATGCGCAGAATGCCGATAGTTCAACCCCGCGCCCAGCCCATCAGATGCCCCTTCACCTAACCTTCAATTTGATACCTCACTCGACCCCATCGGTCAACTAGGGGCTCCCATAGCTCCAAAAAGGCTATTTTCATACCCTTCGGCCGCCGCGCATGCGCAGAAGGCCGATATGTCAACCCCACACCCAACCCATTAGATGCCCCTTCACCTAAGCTTCACTTTGATACCTCACTCGACCCCATCGGACCATTTTATTTAGGGACTAGAAGCTTTTTTTCTCCGCGGAAGCTTTTTCCCGAGACCGAATCACCGCCAAAACCGCGGCCAAACCGCATCACCGCGCATGAATACATTTTTTTTTTTTTTTTTGTGCCGGAACTTTTTTTTTTTTTTGTCAATGCACACCCCCCCAATAACCCCCCAATGCCCGAGTTGTCTCCCTTGCATCCATAGTGTAGAGATGGCGCCACACCCTCAATTGTGACGTCATAGTTACATCCGGGTGAAAAAAGGCTTTAGTTGCCCTATATCCACTACTGCCCTTTCTATACTACTCATCACGCATGCGCAGTCGACCCATTCTACTGTAGGGTGACGAAGAGATCTCATGAAGTAGGAGGATTCGGACACGCCACGGATAAAGAAGTGAACCCCACATGTCTCTTGCCTCCCTGGCCGGCTTCTTTAATAGTATGAGTAAAGCGGGGTAGGAGGAGGAGGAGTAGGAGGAGGAGTAGGACACGCCACGGATTATACTAGGGAGATGTATAAGTTTCAGAATCGTATATACATGTACATGCCAGTTTAACTATTCAGTTGAAGATCATAACGATTAAACAAGTTGAACATGTACAAGTCAAACTACCCATGAGTATAGAATCCGGTTTTTTTTGGGTGTATAGTTACACAAATATAATCTCTCCATAAAGAATATATTCTCTGTAGAGTAAAGAAATAGATCAAGTGATCATGGGCCTGCGAATATATGAAAATTGTGAACATAATTGCTCTTGTCACTGAAGATCACAAACAACTTTTATGAATACAAATGTGATATGACATACAGGGTGAGTCAATAAAAATGTCGACCTGTGGTTTTGTTAATTTATTCATCTGACGATATAACTTATTGTGTATATGAATATAACACAATGAAGGGAACTCCCTGTCTGTGCTATATCCACCCATTGCACATGTATGTTTTATTTCTGGACAAAAACATATAGATAATGAATGTGTTTATACGACTCGCCGTGGATAGAAAGTGCATTCTCTACATAATATGGAAATGCATGAAAACGGACACAGGAATGAGACACTTTACATGTTTAGCTGCTTTCAGATATCTCGGTTGCACTTTAAGGATTCCTCTCCGAGAGTTGTTTCTTGGCATTGGAAAAATGTGAAACAGAAATATCTGAAAATAGATAAACAGTGAAGAGTCTCATTCATGTCTTCATCAACAGGTCTGTTCACTCATTTCTGCGTTATGGCGGGAATGCACTTTCCTTTCGTGAGCGCCATTGGTATATACAATTTTTTTTATATTTTCTTCCATGAATAAAACATACCATGGTTGAATATAGTGGAGAGATGAAGTACCCTTCCATGTGTTATATTCATATACACAATAAATTGTAACTATATATGAATAAATGAAAAAAAACACAGGTGGACATTTTTTTTTTGCTCACCCTGTATAGTTTTGAGAACGTGACGTGTGTGTCTGTGGTCTTGGAACTGGGAAATGATGCAAAAAGCGCTATCAATGATTTAGTGTAAGTTTCATCTTCGACAATGATAGTGACAGTCATATGGAAGATTTAAAAAAGCAACCATTGCACATTGGCAAATATATTTGCACCACAAATATCTCACGAATTCTATATATCAATACCGGTATAGAAATATGCAATAAAACAATTCCATGAATATGGTTCTCCAGAGGGTAATCTTTGACTTCGATTAACATGGTTTCCTTAATTCCAGGTAAGACCATGTCCTGGTAGAGTCTAAGGATTTCTCTGTCAGGTGCCTATTTAAACTAAGTCTGTAATAGTTTAAAATGTTTCTTCAGTTGCAAATTGAAAAAATCGCAAGTTCGCAGACATCCAACATACGATATCTCTTCAATCTTATGAAAAACGAATATCGCTGACTTGATATATTCCTTTGGAACAGTGATATACTTCTAAGGCATGGTCCACTAAAGTATAAATTCAAACGTTATTCAAGACTTACCAAGCAACACCCCAAGGAAACATGTCGTACAATGCATAGCCACAAATTATCGATCATACAGGTGGTCATATTCAGTCGTCACTGGTACACTCCATGGATGTTCATGAAATAGTTATTTCATAGCTTACGAGTTTTTGTAGAATTATTAGCTCATGTGGCGGAATCAAAACGCGGGGCGTAGCCGATAATATCTGATTTATCATAACGTTGTAACCTTCCTGGTTTTAGAATATCACCGTTATTGTTCCACGAAAATTAATATTTTAATATGCTATACTTTATGAATTGGGTTCAGTGATGTAAGTCTTGCGGTTTTTGCCGGAAATCCGTTTTTTTGCGTTGAATTCCGTTTTTAGGAAATTTAGAGTCTGTTCCGGTTTTATCGGAAATGTGATACTTGATGTCGACTAAATCGTTATGTGAGCATTTAAAACGCATATTTTACCTTATCTTAATAAAGCATTCATTGGTATTTATATCTTCAGATGGTATAATATCTTCTAATCTTTGTAAAACAGTGAGCTTGGCTCAAGTTTGTGGTCGATCAGCCCTCGGCAGATTCGTTGCTATGAGTTACGAGAAAACACAAAACTCTGCTGGTCAAACGGAAGAAATGTCTTTTGTATAGTTGCCTCCTTTTGTATTTTTTTTCTGAGGTTCTCCAGCTATTAAAAATTAATGTGTATATTTTTAAAAAGAATATAAGTACAGGATGACTATTGTCAGCTTCCATTTTCATTGAATTTAATTATTTGTTTCTATCATGATTTGATAGCTTTCTGTAAAAAAAAATGTGTTCAATTTATTCTTAGCTTTTTTTCGTTTTTTTTTGTTCTTTCAACTTTATTTAATTATATCCAACAAGTATCATCATATTCTAGGTCTTCATACCAAAAGAGGGATTGGGTTGCTAAAATATTGGATTTTTTCCACGTTTATCCAATGTTGAAATTGGTGAAGGAGGTATGGGGGGAGGGGAGATTAGGCTGTATACCGGTATAGCGAAGGCATTCGTGTCAAAAAATCCCAGATTTTTGGCTTGCATACTTCATTCATGACTCCTAATTATAGGATTTCATGCTCTTCTAGGGCATTGAAAATTAGTATTTTAGGTCTTGAAAAGGTAGGGAAAAGGTATGGAATTTTATTGTCTCAAAGTTATGAAACAGGTTATTCTTGAAAAACAACACAAAATTGGTATTGGTATGGGTTTGCCAACCATATTTTGTTACTTTATTTGCCAGAAATTGGCTCGAATGCATCTCCAGCCATCTAGGATACCAGAGCTTCCAGCCAATGCTTGGACCCCGGCCTAACGTGTTAAAGGGGAATGTTATCACCGGACCTATGTAAACGTTAATATATACCTTGATACGGTAAGAAATCGACTATATAGTTTTTCCCCCGATCTTCGAACATTAAAACGGTAAATTTGGCGATTTAAACGCGTTCCTACCACGAGCCTGTCAAAGCGGTGACCTCTGACCCATGACGTCACAGAGTGAACCAGTCCACCATAGCATTAGCATTAGCATACGTAAACAAGTCAAATCTGCTCCAATATTTTTCGATTTTTCGACTGTATTCTCGTACTTTGGAGGCATCATACCGCGTCGGTGTGTTGTTGGAGGGTGTAGCAACACGAATGGAGATGGATTCAAGTTGCACCCGAGGCCAAACGACGAAAAATCGGGAAGAAATCCGACGAAATTGTGCAGAACACGAGAGTGTGGGGAAAGCCGACGAAATGGTCTCGCATTTGTTCCGCTCACTTCACTGACGATAGCTATGCAACAACAGAGATGGCAAGAATGTGTGGATATCCCCCTATACTGAAAGAAGATGCTATTCCCAAGATCAAGACAAATAAATCTTTATCAGAAAGAGAAAACAGACAACCCCGCAATCTGCCGGAGTGCGTGAGTTATACAGGGACGACCGGCCTCGTGGAGTCGGCAAGCGACAAACTGGTCCCGCAGACTAGCACTGTAAAACCCCCTGGGTGTTTTGGCACACACCGCTTCCATCGTCCCCTCTACCGAAGTGGACCATAGATTTAATCTTCCACTCTTGAAATTTTGGATCAGTCCCACGGGGTGATCAACCAGCCAATCCTGAATCCTACGTCTTACAGCTATTAAATGAACTGTAATAATCAATGTACTTAAGACCCAAGGCCTTTTAATCAACTTATTCAAGTATATCGGAAATTCACTTCTGGCGCCAGCTTATCCTGATTATTTGGTGTCCTTTTGTATCTCCATGTGAGCACATACATTGTACGTTCTTTTGATAAAATAAATTGAAATTGATCACCTGGAAGAATAACTGAAACTAACGGAAAGGTGTGAAGCAAACAATTTTTTTATGGGAGTGTGTCCAAAAAGAATGTGAAAGAATTAAGGTTCAGCGTCGCGCGTTCAGCAATAGGGTGTCCAAAAGAAATAAACTGGGCTTCTCCACAGGTGAGTTAGTTATTGTTTTAACATCAAATAGCTTCCTTTGGAATTGAAACTTTGTTTTCATTTGAGAGGACTTATCCACAGGTATGGATTAGCTCCTGTTTTAACATCTAATCGCTGACAATAATTGACAAACACATAATAAAATTAAGCAAGTAAGCAATGTAAATAAGCCGGCCTGCCACGGTATAACAATCGGTCCGTCCCGTAAGAAATGAACAATAATAAACCATGCAATGCCAATAAACACACACATATAAAAATAAAGGCGTAAATACATGTAACTACATAGTATGCTCTTACAATAGCAAATTATCTGTAGATTTTAAATGAATAGAGCTTGTGCCGCTGTCTGTGTTATCCGCCATGTTTGACTCTGGCCGCTTCACTGTGTGACGTCACAGGGTAATCACCGGGCGGATTTACTGGGGGTAAAAATCAGGCACTTTGGAGCCGTATTTCAGGATACTGCGTCATCGCTAAAATTTTGAAAAAAATTCTAAAAAATAAGACAGGCCACAGGGAACTGTTTTTTATCGGTTTTAGCCTTTCAAAAATTGTGATAACATTCCCCTTTAACAATTTAAGTTATGGGAACAGCGCTGATTGTTTGAGGGTATATGCAGTAGGCCTATGCTCTCGGACAAGAATCATTTTCAGAGCTGTGGAGTTGTCGCAGAAGCACGTTAAGATTAACCTCAGTAATAGGGCCATGTGGCATAGTGGAATGTGGATCAATCACAGGGTATTTTTAGCCGGACAGGACTCGGTTGTGGTAACTGATACTCATTAAATGCGATAAAACGCTGGGGCAAAACGGACCACAGTTTTCTTGGCATGAACGACCACCGAAAGCCAACAAAAGATTTACCTTCATTGAACCTCTGACGCTTCTGTGAGAAGAAGTTTTTCAAAGTTGCTTGGCGCTTCATGACATTGATTTATAAAATACATGTCAAGTGATATTCGTGGCTCGGTAAAACTTCGCAGCAGACGAAATAACAACCTCCATTCTCCGATCAAATGATTTGCTTCCTTCATGCATCGTGGCATATACAGCTCGCCTGACGCGAGATTCTGGGATTTCGGTAGCCTTCCGCAATACCACCGGCTAACAGCGACCAACATGATCACGAGGGTTCCCGAATATTTCCAACAATTTACGGCAGATGTTGGGGAAGCATGGCGTGGACTATTAGGGAAAACATGGCGGAGCTACCTTGAAACGTATAATGCCGACATATTTTGGCAAGTACCATTAAAGTTACTGATATTTTCGAGAGCTGGGCGCATCATTTTTTTTTTGCTTTAGTGCTGGGCGGCCGAAGTTAGTCCCAGGCGCTTAAAAGTCACAGAGAAGAATACAGCCAAGGGTTCCTGATGGGCATGACAGTGCACTCGAGTCATCAATAAATAATAAAAAATTAATTATAAATCAAATTTTCATCAGAATTCGATCAGCTCAGAACTTGCTGGTAATAATTCCCTTATGCACGTTCATGCCAAAAATCAAGGTTCTAATGTCAACGGTTCTCCTTATTTTGCCGACGAAAGGATTCGTATGGACTGACTCACTGAATCATTACCGGACAATTTGCGATCTGTAGCCTACTTCGTAGGAATAACATTACTCTCAAGTTAGGTGGGATAAACAATCTTTTTGATCTAGCCATGGATCCTCCATCGATAATAGCTCAAGATGTGGGCTTCTTTATCTATTCCTGTTTTGAAAAGAAACAGCAAACTCTGTTTTAGTGAGTTTGTATTCAAGCACAAACACTTTGATAACTAGATTACCTTACAGGTATTCATGTACATAATGTATATACACTCAATGTGTTGCCATATCACATTTGTATGTTTTTCCATGTTCTTGTGTACTCGGCTCCAAGTGGGCGTTTTAGTACAATAAATTCTATTCTATTCTATTCTATTCTATTCATGGTCCGACATTGGTAAACATGTGTAGTAGTGAGATCCATATCCCTTAATATGTATTGGTCAATCTAATACATGGCAGTGTGACTAACGTCACAGGACCTACGAAGTAGGGTAAGCATTAGGACTTCGACGCACACTGAACTCTTGAAAATCCCCTCACCCAAGTTGAAATCCTGCCTATACTAAAGATGGGCACAGCCCAAATCAGAATCACTAGTGATTTTCATCAAAAATCACCAGAAATTTTCATCAAAAGTAGCGGAACTCAGGACTCGCTGGTAACAGTCCCCTAATGCATCTTCATGCAAAAAATCAAGGTTCTAATGTCAACGGTTCTCCTTATTTTGCCGACGAAAGGATTCGGATGGACTCACTCTATCTCTCACTGATTACCGGACAATTTGCAGATAGTAGCCTACTTCGTAGGAGCATTTGTATACTCAGCAGGTGTACCACTCTTCATCAAATACACCACGAGTCACACATATTCACATATATGTGAGCAAATGTTTCCCTTTACAAGTTCCTTCATATATTGAAGATATCATTTACATTTCCATTGTCTTAGGAGGCATTTGGACATTTTTTTCAAATTTCGAGGTTTATCGGTCACCTAATTGTGTGAAAGATAAAAGATATCAATATTGTGTATCAAATTCTGTGTGTTTTATTGAAATAGAAAAATATAACACAATTGTAGAATATATCAACCTTCGCTCTGTTCACCAAGCAGAACGTATCCCTAGCTCTTTAATCCAGGAGGGTGAGTGGTGTAAATCCAATGATGAGATAAATGATGTGGTGGTGAATGAACGGATTCTATGGAAGTTGTTATACAAAAGTCATAGGGAAATGAACATCGGGTGACATGAAAAGAAAATGATCAATAACTTGGAAACATCAACTAGTCTAATTCATTACTCCAAAACCTTATGGGTAGCTTTAGTCCTCGGGGTTAGCTTTAAAAGATTTAAATCGAGCAACTTGTGCCAAGTGATCTTTGTTCTTCATTTTGTTCAACACTTTCTTTGGAAATTTCCGTAAGATGACTAAATCAGTTAATCTTCTGTCAATTTTACGCTGCTTTGTTGGCGGCATGAGATCAACTATTGCAGATTGAAGTGTTCTTCCCTGAGATTTGTATGAGGTGTAGGAGTAGGCCGGTAATATAGGTAGATTTGTCCTGGATATTGAAGTAGTAGTTGCCTGGTTGGGGAATTTGTGTGAAAAACTGGCTTTCATTGGATACACAGGGATATGTCCAACTTCTAGAGTATCTAATTTAGGACATTTGGAAGTAGGAAAATGAACTATCAAAGATTCAGGCTGATGTTGGAATGTATGAATAAGCACTTTTGATGGAATTTCTGATGAATGGGAAATTACAGAGTGAACTGTGCCCATCACACCATTTGTGAGGGCCAGTTCCACTGCCACATTGTTAGTTAGCATGACGGGCATTCCTGGCACTATGTAACACATGCCTGGAAGGCCTCCAGTTCGTGTTGCTGGTAGTTGCTGGATTTGCTGCATTTTTGATGGTGTAAGTTCAATTTTCGTGGATTTGTCAATAGAAACACTGATACCAACTTGGTTACCAGTAGCTTTGCCCTGTGCTATTACATGTTCTTTGTTGATAGCCGTCTGCAGAGCATTTCCAGGGACAATAATGGGAGCTTGCTTGAACTTGTTTGATGACAAACTAACTCCAGTGGACCCAGCCACTCTGGTCATGAGGGTATTATAGTCAACTGTCTGTACAGTCTCCCTCAGACAAACGATCCAGTAGTCCACTATACTCTACATCCTGGATGCGCATCTGTTCTGTGAGAATGACGGCATGAGTCAGTTGATGCCACAGATTTCTCCCAGCTTCTCTGTCAATGTTTGACTGATTACGCACAGGTTTCGTAGGAGTGCCTGGACTACTGCCATAGTACAATGGAGTTCCTTTCACAGGTGGGAACTGGTTAAAATCGCCTGAAATTATATATATATATAACGAAAATGGTAATAAAGATATATCCATGTCTGCTGTAGGTAATAAGGGTAATGCTAATATGTACACATATTAATTTTGAAGTGCCATTTTATTAGTCCTAGATTAAGTGTTCATTATACCGGTATAACATTGTATTAGTATCGAGGCTGTACATACCAACAAAAATCATGTCAACTCCTCCAAATGGTTCTGTGTCTGTATGCTTGGCTTTTACTAGATTTCTGTGGAGCCTTCCTAGAGTTTCACAGCCAGTCATGGAGGTCTCATCATCCACACATGTACAAGCAGAGGACCATGTAGCCTCCAACTTTTTAAGGCTTGTGCGCCCCCTACCAAGCTGAGCCAAACTGCTGAGCGTACTCCCACCAATAAGGGCTGCTGCAGTGCCAGTGTATGCACATAGGCGGAGTGTGTGCCTTATCCCCAGGGATTCATGAAGATAGGTGTACGCAGTGATTACTTGACTTTTTCCAGTGCCACCTGGGCCTCCAAGGTACAATAGCAACTGCTTATATTGCTCACCATTAATTCTCGCAAGTGGGTTTCGTGACATTAACCTGAAATATTGGAATTTGAAGAAATTTGAATACTTTGATGTATTTTTATTTTTAAAAGTCACAAATTACTCCTATTTTTTTCTCAAAAAAATGTAATAAAAATATAAATGTTTTCACAAGATAAATACCTGAAGGCTTCTTGTTGTTTCTCATTAAGTTTGAACTTTTGTATGGTATGGTTTTAGATCATCTGATTAGAGGAACCAGACAATAATCTGGGAACCGCCTTACTATTTTCACCACCTTCATCATCAACATTGTCACACTCCATGACTTGACATCAAATACAAGATGGTTGTACCTGGTTACCTTCTTGGAGTTTACTAAGCATTTTCTGTCTGGTGGTGCTCTATGTCCTTTGCCAGGTTTTTGATGGCAAATATGACTGGTTTGAGATTGGACTATATGTATTAATGTGGTCTGTGCTGTCGTCACTGTTTGCTGCAGAGTCTCCTGGTAATTTACCATTGTTGATTAATATTTGAATTCTTCCAGCAATGTCATTCTCTGATACGTCCATTTCGTCTATCATAATGTCATCTACAAGCTCCTCTTCCTCATCAGAGATAGTCGTAGACACCATCAGGCTCATGAGCATTGGTTGTTATGTCACGCTCTCCACTTTCATCTATCTCTTGTCTCCGCCTGTCATTTTTCTCCTTTTTCTCCTTGCATTTCTTTGGCATTGTTGATTCTTCTGAGATCCGTATCTTTAAATGGAAAATTTTGAAATTCCTCTAACCATGTGTTAGTACTCCCACGTAGATCAGCATAGGAAGTGAATGGCTTGAAGAGGACTAGCATCAGTTGAGCAAACTTTTCCTCATTATTCTCTGGGCTTGGAGGAATATAGGAGAGCTTAGGAATCACAAGCTTTGAGCGCTTAATTTGGTGATGAGTGTGGCTTTGAGGGTGGTCATAAGTATACAGAAACCTGTCGTTCATCTTTCTTCCTCTGTTGTCTGTGCCTCCAGTTTTGGATCTGCTGACATCTGAAGTGGACGGCACCTTGCGAATACTGCTGGTGTATTCATAGAGTGAGCTATGTGCCAGGTTGGTGCCACGTGACAAATAGTCAATTCTCTGATTGACTTGAACCAAACCTTCATTACCTGTAGTAACCTGGAAATCCTCTGACTCATCATTTTCATCAGGATTGGAAGAAATCCAGGACAAGAAGCAATGAATATTCAGAATGTGGAATATCTCAGATGTATACTTATCCTTATGGCCAAGAAGAAGTGCAGCAATATGAGACGCCGCCATCTCCACCTGGCTGCACACCTTATTCAGGCATTTGACCACCATTTGTTTGGACTTCGCTATGTGATCACTAGCATCTGCATCATTTTTACCAAGCTCCAGATTTTTTACAGCTGCAGCAATGAGTGCCACAATATTATGGGTGGTTAGAGATGATTTTGTTTGGTAATCCGTTATGTAGAATGCCAAACTGCGACAGTCCTTGCCACTTCCTAAGAACTTAATGTCCATATTTGACCTTGTACAGAGAAGAATAGATTCCTCATAGTTATTAATCCACTGATTATGTCTCTGAATAATAATAACATTTTCACAGTCTGCATAGGTAAATAGAACAAGATCCCTGGGAAAATCAAACCTACATTCTTTACATCCATATTTGGTACATGTGAAAGTGTGTCTGTGCTTATTACTGTATTTTGCTAGCTTGTTTAGGTGTTGTTTCCTGTTATTTTCATATTCTGGATCTGCTGGATCTGGTGGACGCTGCATGAAGGTCTTGTATTTCTTTTCTGCAGATGTAGTTTCCACATCACTCTCAGTATCCGGTTCCATATGTGTAACTTTAGCAGGTACTTCTCCAGTACTGTCGATATCCATCTGTTCCCTTGGGCAGTCTTCTGGGGCCTGCTGTTTGATCACACGGTCAAGATATTGTAGGAGCCGGTGTTTAAACTCTTCATCTGAAGACATTCTTTCTCTCATTTCCGTTGGTGTTCTGTAGCCTTTCAACCACACTACCATGTGTAAATGAAGAGTACCTACAAGGCAATAATAAACTGTTTAAGGAAACTATCACTGATTTTGATATGATACATGTATAATATTACCAAAGATAGCTATGGTACACATTAGCAGACCTAATAAAAGCATTCCATGTGTAGTACCATATAAGCCAGGAAATGTTGATTATATATTTTCTCAAAGTTCTGAAGATATAGGTCACAGTTAGCCCCAGCAGGGACCTAATGATACTGTCATTAGGTCCCACGTACATCCTAGCCACCATCGTCGTGTAGAAGCCCGAATCGTATAAACAATGATTTAGTTGTTCCCTACCATGCATTTTCCGATAAAACGTATCATGAACTAGTCCGAATCGTCCGAACGGCCAACATCTGTTGTCTTTTGGAGTGGGTTTCGCCGCCTTTTGTACCAGTCGCCGCTGAAAATTTCAAACAGCTCCGCCATGTTTGTTTCCACGCTGGAGTGTCGACTGCGCAAACGGTGGCCGCAATAAACACCATACACGCTACCGTTTGCGCAGTCGACACTCCAGCGTGAAACAAACATGGCGGAGCTGATCATATATTCAAGCGGGAACTGGTACAAAAGGCGGCGAAACCCACTCCAAAAGACAACAGATGTTGGCCGTTCGGACGATTCGGACTAGTTCATGATACGTTTTATCGGAAAATGCATGGTAAGGAACAACTAAATCATTGTTTATACGATTCGGGCTTCTACACGACGATGGTGGCTAGGATGTACGTGGGACCTAATGACAGTATCATTAGGTCCCTGCTGGGGCTAAGGTCACAGTGACCTCATTCAGGTAAACAGAAAGGAGATCATAAAAGTACCCTCATATTTAATAGAAAATGAAATCTAACTCGAAAGTAAACAATGCAAAACTAAAGATCAATATTTATGGACAACAGATAGACAGATGGATGGACAGACCGGAAGAAGCAAATATGTACGCACCTCTCCCCTGTTCTTCTACGCATCCATAGTATCCTGATAAATCTCCGAGCACACCTCCGCCATCTTTACCATACCGCAAGAGACATTCTATGACAGCATCAATCACTAATTTGAAGAATCTGTGGGATAAATAGTGTTATTTTTTTATTTACTTATTTATTCAATGGATGACACATATACACATTATGTTACTGTAAGGTGAAAGGTCAATTTGACCTATAAATTGCATCATTTGACCTTTAGAATAGAATAGAATAGAATAGAATAGAATTTATTAACCAATCAGGTGCCCACGTGGAGCGTACAATCAATACCCCTCCCCCCTTTCTTTGATACAATTGATTCAAACAAACATATACAACACACAAGAAAGTTACAAATTTCTCCAACACTGAGATCTGTTTACCATTATGAGGATCAAAGGCTAACTAGCGTTTATGAGACATGTTATTATATAATACATGTACAAATAAAGCTACCCGGAAAGTTCAGACTCACGTCGCAAGACCATAACATGACAAATAAATTTTGATAGTGCAAAACACACCTCAGAGTTACCACTGCTAAGCAGCCAGATAAACTGGTTTGGGGACGACAACAAGTTAAAATTTGCACAAGATTTGCTTGCTGTTTCGTTTAAAGAAAGGCGAATATTACTATATTTATTACAATTAATTAATACATGAAATTCATCTTCGATCTCATTTGGACAGAAGGAACAAGTTCTATCGTTAATAGGTGTATTATTATACCGCCCATGTTCTATAGATAATCTATGACAGCTTAGCCTGAATCTAGATAATTCCTGTCTATATTCAGCACACTTAATAGTATTAAGATAGGTTTCCTTATGAAAATGAGACTTAAAAAGTTGATAGGTCCTAAGTTTCACACCGGAGAACTGATTATGAAACTGTTTCACATCTGTAAGCATATTAGCACAAGAATTAGAGAGTTCAATTTTACATTTCCATAAATAACGATATTTCTCCGCTAGACAGCGTGATACTTGTTTCGATAAGCACTTAGGACTTATACAAACATTTCTAGGGGATAAATGAGATATATTCAAAGCAGAAAATAAAGCTTCCATATCCCCCACCCAAGACTGAGCACTTTCACCATATAGATCACATGATAAAGAATAAGCCTCAGCTAAAAGGCTATCATCATGTAAGGATTCGATTCTTGACCAATATCGGGCTTGAGACCTAAGGATATCAAAGGTAATTGGTAGCCTGCCGAGTTCTACACGAACAGCTTCATTACTGGCTTTAGAGTGTACACCTAAAATATATTTACAAAATTTAAGATTAAGTTTCTCGGAGGGAATGTCCTCAAGGGATCTCATAAGATAACCATCACCCTTCTGAAGCAATCGCTTACCATTCATACAACCCCAAATTTCTGCCCCATATAATGCCGCTGGTTTTACAGTATGATCAAAACCATGTAAGGAGGTATCTATGCTGGGTGTGGTTACTCCAAAGGACTTGATCAGGTGAAAATAAGACTTCAACCCCTTTTTGTATACATCATGTTTTGCAGCTGAGAAAGATCCGGACTGATGAAAAGTTGTTCCTAAGTAATTATATGTCTTTACTTGATCAAGAGTATTCCCACAAAAAGAAATATCTGTCTTTACTGATTTACCGGATCTAGTGAATACCGTAACCTTTGTTTTGTCAATATTAAGATTTAAATTCCACATATATTTCCCTAATTTATTCATAGAATTTTGCAAGCCCTCCTTTGACTCGGATAATAACACCAAGTCATCGGCATATAGAAGGCTACTTATTTTACTTGTTTTAAGATGAACTGGACAGCAGGAATCATCGAAGATACCTGGCAGATCATACAAAAATATTTTAAAAAGGTTTGGACTAAGATTGTCCCCTTGTTTTACACCAACGAAAGATTGAAATTCATTTGACAGATTATTGCCAATTTTGACTTGCAAAGTAACACTCCTGTACATACTTTCAATAATTCCATAGAACAAAGGAGGAACACCAACCATTTTTAATTTATATAAAAGGCCATCTTGCCAAACACAGTCGAATGCTTTTGAAAAGTCAATAAAGCATGTATATAAAGGAACCTTAAGTTTATGGTTATATTTGTCAAGTAAGGATCTAATGACAAACATGTGATCAATTGTCCGCTTACCACTAGTGAACCCAATTTGCTCTTTTGGAATAATATTATTCCTAATTAGGTAGTCTTCAAGTCGCTTATTAAGGACACTGTTGAACAATTTGCCTATGCAGCTAGTAACGGTTATTCCCCTAAAATTATTTGGATCCAGTGAGCTACCTTTCTTATATATAGGAGCTACATAGCCTTTAGACCATCCCTTAGGGTAAACAGAATGAGTAAATACAAGGTTAAATACTTTACTTAAACATTGTAGAAAACAGTTTTGACCACATTTAATCATTTCATTGAGTACATTGTCTAGACCACATGCCTTATTGGGCTTTAAATCCTTAATAGCAGCTTGGATTTCCTTATCACTAACACGAAAATCCAATTCATTAAAGGTGGGCAGGTCAAAACTAGATGACCTGGAACTTAAATCAGCTGACCCAGTCGATTGTTGCTGACCTAGTTTCTCGAAGTGACCTAGCCAGTCACCTGAACTAATACCATCTAATTTATTATCTAATGGTCCCTCCTTACGGATATCTTTCAAAAGTTTCCAGTAAGCACTGGGATTGTCAGTTTGCAGATCATCAAGTTGCTGCATTAAATTTTCTTTGAACTGACGGCGTTTAATTTTTTTACATTTACGAAATTCCTTAAGACATTTAAAGAAAGAGGATCGAATAAAGGGCTCCTTTGGATATTTGCACAATAACCTTGCCTTATAATCAAGATTTTTCTGAATTTCATAGAGTGTTTTATCAAACCATTTCGGTTTGATACGTTTCTTGGAATTGTCATGTGGAATTTTTTTCTTACATAATGATTTTGATGCAGCTTTCAAAAATATTTCACTGAGCTGAGCTGCTGCACCTTCAACACTACCGGAAGTAAACTCAGCTTGCATCAACTCTTTAATTTGCTGTTGTAGCTCAGCTGATAATAAAGCAGCTTGAAATAGCTGTGGAGATATTTCATCCCATGTAAATCTATTTGGCATTTTTTGTAATGGCGATGACCGCCTACAGACTGGAATGTGATGGTTAACTTTTACAGTAACCGAAATTTGACTGTGATCAGACAAATGGCCAACTAGAGGCATGACATGAAAATACTTAACATCATTATTGACAAGTAGCTCATTTGACACCAGTACATAATCTACAACACTGCTGCCAAGATACTGATGGCAGGTAAAATAGCCGACGGACAGTCTTCCATTAAGTATCCTTAATTGACTGGCTATACAACAATTAAGTAATTGCTGACCCCTGGTATTAAGTACAAGATCTTGAGTGACACGATCTGGCGGAGGGATATCACATACATAGTCATCATATAGATTCATAGAGGAATTAAATTTATCGTTCTCTATGAAATCTAGATCTGTAGCAGTTCTAGCGTTAAAGTCTCCACCAAGGAGAATTTTACCCAAAGAAGAGTATTTCTCAATACACTGTTCAAGATTCTCAATATAATCATGACACACCCTTTTACTATAGGAGGAATGGGGTGGAGGGAAATACACCGCACAAACATATATGTCTTCCAACATTCCAAAATAACATTTACACAGTTTAAACCATATACAGTCATCCTTTTTTTCGAGGATTGTAATCCCTCCTAAAATAGAATTTCTGATAAGAATAGCTATCCCACCAGAGTATTTCTTAGCTCTTTTTGCACGTGGTCTAGGATTTTGAAATGGTGTAAACCCATCTATATCAAACTTGAAATCTGGACCACAATGAGTCTCTGATAAACACATGACGTCACAGTTACTAAGTGATGAAAGGAATGATTGATCATAAAGTTTGTTACAGTCATGGATAACCATACCTTCAATATTCCAGAAGGATAAACGTAATGAGGATAGTCTAACCATGGTAAAAAATCACAAATGTTTAAAAATTAATTGTAGTATCTGGACCGATATCGCCCCATATTTTTTTCCTTCCAGGAACTGGGTTCACCACACACGGAACTATTTAAATTGTTTTGGCGAAACCATCCAGCATTGTAGTTGTCAGGGTTCTTTCTAGATGAGTCAATGTAGATGTCTCGATCCCTTCTATTCGACGCTGAATCCATGAACCCGGACCTATATGATGGGTTGTCCGTGTGTTGTCCATACTCAAATACACGATCATCTGCAACGTCGTTATAGCCCTGGTTATCAGATTGGTAATGTCGCTGGTCTCGTTGGTACTTGCTTCTGTAAGGACCATCCTCATAGGAAGAGTAATGACGCGGCTGTTGAACATACGGTGTTTGTGAACGCTTGCGTCCACTGACAGAGAGATTCAGCGAGCGCTGGATAGCCACTCGGAGATTCATGGCCAACATGCTGGTACCCTCATTGGAAAGATGGAACATATCCTGGTCCACGAACTGTTCCTTAAGAATGCCTCTGGATGAGAGATTGGTATTGTCACATACCTGAATGTGATCTTCGTGTAGATACATATGCTCTAGAGCTACATTTACTTCATAGATTAATCTGTTCAACTCAGCATCATCGTTCCTGCAAATGCCAAGGGAAACCACTATCTTCGAAGTTGGCCGCTTTATCTGAATTTTTTTCAGCAACGTTGACATTTGATCGGCGCATGATGAGCTGGTGGCAGACTTAACATCATTGGTAATAAGATGAGTCACAATGCAATCATATTTCCTTGTATCAGCGGCATCGATGAAACGCGAAGCCCCATCGATGGTATAAACTACCTGTTTAGTTATTTCACAGTCTCTGATGAGACGACGAGTGTCAATATCTTTCAGGTGCGAGTTCCCCAGTAACAGCACACGGGGACGTCTGGACTCTTCTTTGGGCAAAGATGTACAAAAATACTGTTGCCCCTTATATACAGCTTTTTCCGATCCAGATAAAACAGTCCTCGGGGACTGAGAAGAAGAGAGTGTGGAGACTGACGTTCTGCGATTATCTCCAGTCACAACACTAGCATAAGAAGCTGCAGGTTTATTTGATCCCCACTTAACAGTCAGTAGTTCCTGAGTCTTTAATTGCCCCGAGTGGACCTTTCCGACGAGCGAAGTTAGATTGGCTATGCTTGTGTTAGAGTTTTCCTCCACAGACTGCTTACTATGGAGGACATCATGCATTTTTTGCTGACTGTTTTGAACTTTCTCTAAAAGAGATGTCATATTGTTTATCTTCCCTGTGTTATGCTCAACTTGAGACTTCACCTTGTTGATATTTGTTACAACTTCAGCTCCAGTGTTTTTTCCCCAACTTTTCATTTGCCAATAAGCTTTGTTTGAGTTCACAGTTCTCATCCTTGAGGACCTTGCACAGAGATTCAACCTGCACTCTTCTGTCAAGTTGATCAGTCAGATTTGCTTCCAAGTTTTGAATTTTTGAGGACTGGTCCGATTCGAGCTGTTGCTCAGTGGAAGCGATCAGTTTGCCTTCTAATGCTTGTATAGACGAGACTGTATCTTGCTTTACCTCGGAGACAAACTGTGAAAGAATAGGAGTGAGATCTGCTTTAATATTCTTTTCCTCAAGAGCCTGTATGTGGGAGAGAGTTTCCTGTTTCATTTCCAATGTTGTGGCTGTTAGGGTCTCTATCGCCTTGCCAGTAGATTCTACATCAGATAGTTTGTCCACAGTATGCGACGTAGATTTTTGAAACTGAAGAATTAAGTCCAATTTCTCCAGGATTGTGGCCTGACCTTGCCGTACGTTCAATATTTCAGTCTCCAAACTCTCTAACCGAGTCCCTGTGTCTGAGGGCAGAGTACTTTGAGAAGATGCACGTCCCAAGTTAGATTCGCCCCATTTTTCCATATCTTCTGGTATGTGGCTACAAAGTTCACACGTGTATTTGCGTTTGGAACTAGATAAGACCGCAAACTGGTATAAAGGCAACTTTGAACAACGGAAATGCACCCATGATTTACAACATTCACATTGAATCACCTGATCAGAACCCTTATTTTGTTTACAGAAGCACCCATTATCTGTTTCTGTAGGTGAATGAGAGTCATCGACAGTTTTGGGCATTGTTTCATGGTGATCAGCATAGCAGTCTGATTCTGAATAGCACTGGATTTCAGCATCAGATTCACTCACGACGTGTTTTATTGTGCACGATTCAGAGCAGCAGTGTCCATAATCAGAAGGGGATATTATTTGACCACCGGTTTCAATCACTTGAACTGAGGAACACACTACACGAGCGTTGGTTGTGACGTAAAGAACTGCTTCATCAATATTTGAGAAACGTTTGAAGAGAGCTCTTCCAAACTTATGAATGGCTGCTTCACAAGTTGGCCAGTCGCGAAAAATTCCGATCTGACGGCCACGAGCTACAGCATAAAAGTCAATTTTCTTGGTACTTCGAGTCGATACAACAGCGTTTTTGTTATTGAGGCCCGCCATAGCGTGACGTAGAAAATAAAATCAACGCTGAATATTTGGTATACACACACCCAGATATGCTGACAGTGCTAATTCGCCAATAATGTAACTGTCAGAAACAACTCCGAACTGTTGTAGCAAACATCAACTTGGACAAATTGGTTGAGTTTATAACTAGCACAAGACGTTTTCCATGGGCGCGGCCATCTTGAATCCATCCAACCTTGAATCCATCCAATATATAATGATATTCAGAAAGATAACGTCACAATTCCATCCTGACGTAGTGTGTTACGTTACAAAATGTTCGACTTCGACGTCAATCGAATGCAACTGTATCGTAACGTTGCGTTATTAAGTCGTTACAAACTGTTAATTTAAAATATTTTCATAATGATGAAACCAATGCCAATTATCAATTCAAGACTATAGACCTTTTCACAGAGCCCGGCAAATTCCGTGTAGCGTAGCGACGACACAAGTCACATGGCGCAAGACCATGTGATCTCTGGTAACCAATCGAAATCTGGAAGCAGATCGACCGCCTTTTTCTCATCACTAATTATTCACTGCCACAAAATGCGTTTGTCCGGTAAGTGAACAAAATAATTATACTCACTAAAATGATAACTTCCTTTCCCTAATAAACTAGTTTTCGTCGAGTTCACTCCAGATTTGTGAAAAAAAGACAATGTTTCAGTCATATTATAATATATTTCGATTTAAGTTTAGAGATCTATTTCACGTTAGGCACTTCAGGTTGTGGCAGCGGTGTTTTTGAGGGTGCGCTGGGAAGGAAACATGGCGTGTGTGTATGTGCAAAACGGGTACTCTTCCTGCTATTTGACGATTTTACCTTCACACCTACTAGCCGGTATAATACAATAATTCGTTGTTTTGTAACGGGATAAAGGAAACTACCAGTGCGTAGAGGCTACATTATTCCCACTCTTATATCAAATACGCCAAAATTTACTATGTGCACCTCCATAATTTCAGTTGTCCATTCGTAAGAGCTCTTCGGTGTGGAGGTAATAAATGGTAAAATACGGGAACAAGATTCCCCATTTTGCCGACAGACTTCAGAATCATCCGGGTTATTTTGCTTCCAGAATCCGAGCATTCCATTGGTCAGACGATCTCTGAACTCGTGAGCTTCCGTCAATACAATTTTACCTTCGGATTTATTCGGTTTGAAATGGTCTATTGACTATTGACCCTTTATGAAAATCAAAGTTGCATTAGAAGCCATCCAACACCACAGATTTCGATTGTAGACCTATCGCATACATACGGTTTCTTGTCCTTATTTAATTATCACAGATCCTCAATTCTTCAATACACTCCAATTCTGTTAAATTCTGGGCGTAATTATCACGGATTGTAGTAATAATTCCGCAGTTGTTCAGCAATTCACTTCAACTCCAAGCAGTTGATTGAAATAATTCAAATGTCGAAATCAAATATCTCTTGTATTTGAATCTGGATAATCGGTGCAGAGAAGTCCTGTCAATCTTCTGGACAATCGGCGAAGAGAAGTCCTGTCAATCTTCTGGATAATCGAATAATTCAAATTTAGATGACATTGCCTACTTAATTCTGAGTAAAGTAGTCCAAAGTCATCCAAGTATACTCCCATAGACAACTGGTAGGTAAACGGTCAATTCAACCTACTAGTTGGCATTGACCTACTTAACTTTGGGTTAATGTACTTTCCAAAAAGTAAGTCAAGGTCATCCAGTACGTTTCTATGAGTTACAGTACTGTAGCATGTATATGGAGGACATTTTGAATTAAAAATATCCACATACGGACTGACGACAGGGACGAGTAAAGCAATAGGTAGGCTACAAAGTAGACAAAACAACAGAACACAAATTGTAGTATATAATTCTAGTTTGCATATGATAAGATTGCTTTCTTACTTTGCTGCTTCTACGGGATTCTCTGCAACTGTCTTTGCACGGTCTACTGCTGAAGGTAATGAGTCAGGCAAATTGGCATCAATGTCAATATCCTTCCCTGCTAGATAGCACACTATTGGGGAATGAATGTCAGCTGAAAATGTATATTCATGCTTTATTAACGACAAAAAAAAATTCCTGTGAATAGTTGGCATATTAAGGTTGTGTAAGGACAATATGAACATAATATTCCAATTAGATCATATTTACCTGGGTTTATTGTCATAAAGAAAGCTTCCATACCAAGCTCAATCTGAAAAGTATAAGATTATAATAGATCATCAGGTTTTCTGATAAGGCTCTTTTGATCTCAGTCAAATATGGATCTTTGTTCAATCCGAAATCCTCGGAACCTCCTCTATCCAGCTGTAATAACAGTGAGGGCGCTTATAGGAGTGGGGCTCTTATTAGAATGATTATGGTATTTGGAAATGTCAAGCTGTACAACAAACAGGGACTATTTAACCATCAATAGTTTATACAAAAGAAAGATATTGTTGGCAGAAAGTACAATGTTCATGTAATATATTTACCATCATTGAATGGATCTCACTCCTGAAGCCTTGCTTTGCATACTGAGAACCTCTGATGTTAGCACCGACAGCATGCATCTCATCAGTTTCTGCACGGAAGGGTTGGAGACCCTTGTTTCACCTGCAGCAAGGGCGTCAACAGCTGCAGATAGCTCCTCCTTGGAAATATTGGATATTGCTTGCGCATCCTGGGACAGCTTTGATCTCCTCACTCTCAGTGATGTTTGTAATGACACCTAAATATTAGTGTTGGTAGGATTAATCGATTATTGAATCCATTTTAAATTAAAAACGATTTCGCTTTTGGTTTCATTGTATTCGATTAATTGTCATGTACAATTACAGACAAAGTTTTGGAGGAAAAGGCTGAAGTCTGGCTAAACATATTGCGAACAAGAGCCCAAGGGGCTTCAATATACGCCCGTATATCTGAAATTACATTGGTCCAAATTTCAAGCTTGTTTAATAGCCTTGATTCCAATTGGTAGCTAGCAATCAAGAGAAAGGTCTACAATTTTGTGCTTCTGAGAATGTAACATATATCCCATCTAAACTTGAATGATAAACTAAAATGAGCTTAAATCTAGGAAACTAGTTCACCCTTGAAGCAAGAAGCGAGAGCTCAATGGTTTTTATTTCACAACAGTTTAACTAAATGTAGCTGTTTCAAACACGGGAGACAACTCCACAGGACAAATGCCATATACATGTAGGGGAGAGAACTCTAAATATTCCAACCTAACACATAGTAAGCTAAACTTGATTCAGCTTTGGGCGTCTGCTACCTTGACCTTTGACAAATTGATATATGGCTCCTCTTCGCCATGCCACTAAGGCATTTGATACCATTCCATACCGTGAAACTAGAGATGTCGCATGGACAACAAATGGTAATGGATGAATGGACAGAACGCAACATCGCATCACATGACCTCGTCTTCGACAGGCATATGGAAATGTGACTTTATGATTTTGACCTGGACCTTTGACTTTGACCTAAATTTAGGTATGTGATACATCATGTCCCCCTAATGTATCTACTGACACAATTTTTTTTCAAAATTTCAAATTTTCAAAGATTTCTTGATTCTGGAGTCACAGTGACCTTGACAATTGACCTTGACCTAAATGTTGGTACATGACAAATCATCTCCCCGTAATTTTTCAATGGACACAAAAATCATTATTGTTAACAATTTCATGATTTTGGGGTCACAATGACCTTGACCTTGACCTACATTTTGATATGTGACACATTGTGTCCCCCTAATGTATCTAATAACACAAGTCATTTTTTTTAATTTTACAGTTTTTGATATCACAGAAACAGGCCTTTGACCCACTTGACCTACATTTTTTAGTACCACAACTGGTTCATTTCTATTGAATCCACTCACAAAAACTTAGAAATTTTTAATGATTTCCTGATTTTTCGGTCACACTGACCTTTGACCTCGACCTACATTTGGTATGCAACACATCGTTCCTCCCAAGGGCACCCATTCACCAAAAATTAGAACTGTAGATAGAAAACTGTCAATGATCAATGATTTCCTGATTTAGGCAACAGTGACCTTTGCCCTCAGACCTCGACCTCAATTTTCGTACGCGACACATCGTCTCCACCTAGCGTATCCACTCACAAAAAGTTGCATCCGTGGATAGAAAACGTTCACAGATATAGAGCGGACACGAACACTTCAGTGATTTCCAGTTTTTAGGCCAGTTACCTTTAGTGTATCGTCTCCCTATAGTGTATCCACTCACCAAAAATTAGAACTGTAGATAGAAAACTGTTCCAGGTATAGACCGGACGCGAGGGACGGACAGACGGACACACGGACAGACGGATGGAAACCGCCATGACATAATACGTCCGCTTTTGGCGGGCGTATACAAATTGAGATAGGTTGAGTTGCACAGCAGTATATGCACTCATTTTCGCACCTTTAGTGTGTATACTTCACACTTGCGTCCATGCTGTTACTCTTACTAAAGGTGTGGTGTTATTTTATCAGTTTATGGCATTTCAATTGAAGAAAACCCTGGAATATTGCATATCATTTTGTTGCATTTTTAAAATCGAATTTATTCGATCAACATTCGTTTTTCTCCAAAGATAATCGAATCTAATAATGACCAGCGAATCTCAACACTGCTAAATATAGTTGGGTGGTTGTTTGAAGTTTAACGTCGCACCTAACCTTATTGTTCACACGGCGACGATGACACAAACAAACACACCCTAACAAAACCCCAACCCCAACAAAAACCCAGCCAAATCTACAAAAAAAAATGAATTTTGAATTTTGAAAATTAGGTTCTACAGACACTGATCACAATGGATCCTCAGAGAGCCCAATCTGTTTGATTCTTTAATCTACCTCCTGTGCCAGACAAACCTGGTACAAACCATGCTGCCCTCAGCCGGAGGGCCTGCTAAATATATATTATCATGCAAGGAATATATTATATTGAAATGTTCATATTGTCCAATAAACTTGAAGATGAGAAAATATTAACATTTTATTACAATGTATAGGCCATTACCTCTCGTTTCTGCAGAACATTGAATACATGGATCAGGAATGGGACTGCTTGTCGGAATTTTCTATCATGGAATGACATAAGGTGCCTAATCCACAAGTCCATGGAGACCTTAACCTTTCGTGGAGCCTCCGGTCCTCCCATGTTGTGGGGGAAAAGATGGAAATAGCCACCAGTCCTACCGGTAGAGGTGTAAATAATAATTTTATAATCAGTGAGCAATTTAATTAGAGGAGTGACAAGTATTTTTTTGTTCGGCGGAATTTTTTAATGCAAATGTTTGATGTAGGTAGGAAAACAAATTCAAAATAAAATACCCTGTTCATACAATGTCGGAGAGTGGAAAAAAAAAATTGACACAGCTTACATTCATCTCTCATATTAGATAAATTGTCACTTTTATCTTGTCATAATAAGGGTAATTGTTATAAATGTGATAGACAGAGGGAATAATATTCCTATCGAACGTATCTCATCTGAGAAAGTTTGCAACTATTCATGTGTCTTTCACACATAATAATGTGATATTATCTATGCGTCTATGGACGCGGATATTCTCTAATGGACGACGGCTGAATTATGGATGACGGACTAGACGCTTGTAATTTCACGATTAACACATCCAAACTGAATGCTTTAATAACTTGTGGTTTCAAATAAGATACCCAAAACTGGACCAAAAGTACATAATCCTAGGAATGTTAAAGAACATTAAATTTGAAACTAATGCTACATATATCATATGCATCATAGCCAGGAGTAACCAAGCTATCCTGTATATCTGTAGCTAGTTGGTTCGATTTTCTAGCTTAGAAATTTGAGAAATAAAATATTTAAGCTCAAATCTTTCTGTCCAGATGTTGAAAGATTTCAATCGAACTACCATGTTCAAAGAGAGCAGATTCTTAGCTTTCCTATGGTATACTGGACTTGTAATTTGGTTAAAGGGTTCAGAATTTAGGTCCAGTTTATTCCCACAGAATTTTTTCTCCAAGAATCCATTTTGCAATATCGGCGGATGAAATAAAAATAAAATTTTCATTCCAATATCGGCCAATATTGGTGTGACCTTATGTACTAAAATAATTGAAAATGTATATAATGAATGCTCACCACATATCAGGGTTGTTGTACTCAGAACATGGTTTTACAAGTAAAGTACTGCTACTGTCCTCTTGGAGTTTTTTGGCAGCAGCAGAGAGGTAATCCTGTGTGGAGACAGATGTAACATCCATATCAATCACACCACAGGACTCCATGATGATGGCAACATCATCAGGTGCTGCAGCTTCATCCCCAGTATTGGGCACAGCTTCAGCCAAAACAGTATCGGTGTTTGTTGCAGTGTATGCAGACTTTTCTGCAGAATTGGCATCAACATCAGTAGAATGGACTAAACATTGCCATATGCTGGATGGGATATCATCAGTAGGGAGTTTGTCTAGGTTTTCACTAGAAATGTTTATATCCTTGTACTGCTGATGGATTTTGGCCAAACATTGAAGTGCTGATTTTACTTTTGATTTTCTGACCTGAAAAATCTTTTTCAGTTGCTGTTTTGTTGGTAATTTGTTTCCGATAAAAACCACTTTGATGACACTATTTAGAGAATCCACATTCAATGGCAGGAGGTTTGTAATTGCACTGGTATCTTGGGGGAAAGTTATGCTATTTCCCTTAACCCTATCTGGCCTGGGCTTTTTGGGACCTGTCCAGGCCTGGGGGGGGGCCGAAATGGCCCCCCCTAATTATTTTTCTTACCCCTTCAGCTAGGGGGCTGAAACCTATCACACTATACCATTGGGTCAAGCTCTACCAGAAAATGTAAAAAATCCAACATGGCCGCCTTGATGACGTCACAGTGACGTCATTTTCAAAAACAGCATTTTTGGTCGATTTTTCGGTCAGATTTTCCGAATTTTTTATTTTTGCGATTTCTTCCCAAAAACTGCATGATAAATTAGTAAATATTAATGTGATGTGAAATAAAATAGTTTTGGCCCACTTTTCATCGCGGAAAAGCAGAAATTTTGAAGAAATATGACAAAAATATCACTTTTCTGCTACCCCATGTGTCCGCCATCTTGGATTTACCCATGACCCTCTGCTCGTGGGGTCATGCAAATAGGCTCAAAATGACCCCAATATGACAAACTATAAAGTCACGGAGCTTCAGCTCTGCGTTTTTTGTCGTTCCGGATATGGCGCAGAAAGTTTGGTAGGGGGGGCCATAATGGCCCCCCCCCAGGCCAGGTAGGGTTAATAGCCAGCTGACCTGTATCTGGACCTGAAATTAAGGTTAATTTTACGATACACATCTTGGTGCGATATGCTGATATAAGCAGTTTTTCTGGTATAGTCAGATCCTGAAGCTCTGGAGGAGTAGTCCCAAACTGGAATCCATTAGCTAAACTAAATTTGGGTAATGAGTTGGCCTCCAGACTCTTCTTGCAATCACCACAACAGGAAACAATAGCACCAGAAATCCCTTCAGGTACCAGTATGAGGCCTAAGTGTTTATACTCATCAAGGACTACAGGTTGGCTATCTTGTGAGATTAATTCTTTGTTGGGTAAGTTATCTATGTGATATTTGAAGATGTCATTTTTTTCCTCACCACAGATACTGCAAGTATGGGTTTTCAGATTTTCTGAAGATGTGCACTGCCTGTATTCAGATATACATTGTTTCTTAATCTCATCAGTTATTGGCTTTGGCCATGTAGAAGCACCATCTGAAGTAGTATCATCCTGCAATAACGTCTTCCTTTGATTATCCAATTGCCTTTTTCTAGCCTTGCGTATGCTATCCAGTCGGCTTGCTCTTTTGACTTTTCTCTCATCTCTTCTCAGTTCTGCTTTACTTTTTTTAATCTGCTGCCTAATGGCTTTATTTTTAACTGGGCTTTTCCTAGCATTTGCCATACAGGCTTTTGTTTGCCTTCTTATGGTAGCCTCTTTGACCGGATCCTGTCTGGCTTTTGCCATGGCTGTACTGGTTTGTATTTTGATAGTAGCCCCCTTGGCCGGATCCTGTCTGGCTTTTGCCTTGGCTGAACTGGTTTGTGTTTTGATAGTATTCCCTTTGGCCGGATCCTGTCTGGCTTTTGGCTTGGCTGAACTGGTTTGTATTTTGATAGTATTCCCTTTGACCGGATCCTGTCTGGCTTTTGCCTTGGCTAAGCTGGTTTTTATTCTGATAGTTTCCCCTCTGGCCGGATCCTGTCTGGCTTTTGCCTTGGCTGAACTGGTTTGTATTCTGATAATAGCCCCTTTGGCCGGATCCTGTCTGGCTTTTGCCTTGTGCCTTCTTGTTTGTTCCCTAATGGCATCACCTTTATCTGGATGATGTCTGGCTATAGCGTGCCTTTCTCTATCTTGTTCCCTGTTATCAGTTACTGTGCCTTTATCAGTAGTATTTGAGGAATGAGCGATATCAGATGTCTAAAAGTCAAAAATAATAATATTGTTTTACAAGTAGATGATGAAAGAATAATGTTACTTAGGTTATAAATATAAGTATATTAAATTTGGATACCATAATGTTTAGGCATTACGGAAAGATACTAATTATTGGCAACATATGTAGGAATTGTATGAATGTTTATGTTATATTATATAATATTTAAAACTTAATAATTTTATTTACATATTTATTTCAAATAGAGATTTCTATGTGAACTCTTTCCGTTTCCTGTGGGCTTTCCGTTTTTTGGTCCCTGTAGAGAGTTTTCTTTTCTTGATTTCTTGTACGAACGCTTTTTTTCTTGACTTTAGGCATATTGAAGGTCAGACAGGCAGTTCTGTAACAACAGTGAGTTGATGAATTACTGTACATTACAAAGTAAATGATTACAGAAGCCAGTCAGTCAAATTCGGACTACATTTTGACCTGAAATAGCCCAATGGGCTCCAATACCCCTCGGTTATCAGTTATTGTCAGAACTCATGCATTGCATAAAATGTGTTTTCAGAACTTGGACAACACTATGCTGGATAACAATAATGTGATCTAGTAGGGTTGACTGTATTTCTCTCATCTCAGAAATACATCTAGCATGAGCTAATTCTTAGCTCTAAATATATATGTATGCTTACTCTTCTGTATAGCTAATAATCAAATCAAGTAATTTGATATTGGAAATACATATCAAGGTCAATCATCAACATTTTTTCTGTCTATTCTACCTTAATTGCATATGGAACGTGAACTTGGAGAATTTAGACTCAACATATAAAATTTGACCTCAGGAAAATAGGTCAAGGTCAGTGATATTCGATAGACTCCAAGCATATGTACACATCTGATCAGATTATAAATTAATGGCTTAATTACCTTGTTGGGAAATAGCTTGGCATATATCCTCGATGAATATAAGTTCCTGGATTCATATATGTACATGACACCCCTCACCAATTAAACATTTTTTTAAAGTTTGCACTACAAACCAATGAACTAATATACATGTATGATCTTCTATCTCATTTCAGCCATTATTTCAAATCCTTCTGGTAGAACTTTGTCTCCAAGCAGACATATATGCTCACCATACATTGCAATCAGTTTTAGATTTAAAGAAAAAATAAATAAACTTTGCGGAGTGGTCTAAATTTTTAGATGCTGATACTAGCTTTATGCCCAATTCAGCGAAACTTTGGGTCAACTTTAGTTGAGAGGTTTTTTTATTTGTGTTATTGACGTGGGTAACGAGAAATATTGGTAGCTGTGGCCTTGAAGATTAAAACAGTACTGAATATTTTGTTGAAGATTAAAAGTGATAGAATTGAATGAATAGTTTACTAGTTACTGCGCTGATGTGAATCTGTGACACACCAACACACTCCCTGGCAGTGATTCTGTAACCCTTAATCAAGGAATCAAAATGGATCAAGATTTGAAATGACAAGAAAAATTTAGACATAATTACACATGTAATGTTTTTGTTTAAATTATATCCCAGTGTGATATATAGTCAATATTCAAGAAGTACAAAAAAAAACGAGAAGTACGTACTCATATTTTCACATCATGATCAAAGTTACTTTATCTAGTTAAATTTACCCAAAGAAAATAAATTAAGACCCTTTAAACATGCCGTCAATGCCAGATGTTGAGTTTTATACAGCTGTAGATCATGGGCTCTGGGTGCATATATCATGTTTCCATACACTTGATGCACACATCAGCGGCAAAAACAAAGCCTCCTTGAACAACCTATCTTTATACAGGAAATTCTTAACTCAGGAAATACCATTCTCTTTCAAAAGAAAAAAATTACGCCAGGGAGGCCTTTTTCAGTAAGCTAATTTTGTTAGGTAGGGGCCTACTTAGATTCAATAATTGTCACGAAATTTCTTTGATTATATATTAATTGCAACCATGTTTGTTTCTCAAACCTGACATGCGCGAGATATGTACATGTATAACACACTTTCATTTGAGAATCCAGACATTCCACCATTCATGTGAACAAATTGTACTCAACATGGAATAATTAAATTCACACTACCCTTTTCTACAGTATCAGTACTATGTTACTATCTGTAGCAGTTGAAACCCAGTAAAACTTAAACAATTAAAACCAGTAAAGAAATTTGTCTGTTGAATAACAGAAAATATGGTATGGAGATTTGAATGAGTAAACTACTAAACAACTTACATGATACCAACAAAATTTCCCAACACAAGCTGGTAAATTCCTTGGGTGGCTTGCAGGATGGCTTTGTTTCACCCTCAGTAAACTTTTATCATTGTCGCTCACAGGCTAATCTGAAGGATACCACATCTATCTTTGTTCTGCTGGGTTATTGCACAGTCTGACTTAATTGATTGATGTAGGATATTTCACCAGCAGTGGCAATATGACCTAAATTTGAAGCCTGATTTGGTCGGTGATGACATGTTTGGATGTGAAATAGGATACACGTTAAAGGCCACAGTTTACATACTATCTATAACGATATACTTACTTCTGTGTATTAAGAATGTAATGGTAATGTTGGTAATAGCAGTGAAGATAAATGCACTAACAAATGATGGAAAATTATCATTTCCTATTTCATATTATCCCATCACGTTTTGTACTGTGTTATATACAATGTATACAGTGAAACATACAGCCAATGGTTCCCAATGGACATGACAGTGCAGTCGCTGAGCTATCAATAAATAATAAAAAAAATAATTAAAAATCAAATTTTCATCAGAATTCGGTCAGCCCCGGGTTAAGCGGAATTAGACACAAGTTACGAAACGTAGCGCCATAGATCTTGCACGCTACGTTCGTATTTTGCTATCAGCATGCGATATGTATCGCCAAATTTGAGAAACTTTGAGTGTAGACGCTTGGTGGAATAGCCCTGTTTTTTAAGTTTCTGCACCAATGTTTTGTGACGTTGATTAAAATCGTCACATTTAACACAGGATCTAGCAAATGCTACTAGGCGAGATATGTATACGCCATATGCAGATCCCACTGGAATATTACTGTCCAGAAAGGGATAGTTTACGATGTCGAAATTGTAATCATCTCTTTTTGTCATAAAGTCGACGAGAGAGAATGCCCGCTTCATTTTTATAGAGATAGAGATCTAAATAAGATGTGCCTGTAGGGCTATCTGTAGTTTCCTTCAACACATATTACGAATCGTTAGATTCTTGGTATGTGCTTTGGAATAGGTTTACCAGAAGACTATTCTGCGAAGTCATATGACGCAGTCAGTATGTCGGCACCTCTTCCCACTTCCCTTATATGTGTTGTAATTAATATATTTCCAATACTGTAAACACTAAATTTTCCATTTAGCATTTTTATTTACAATACTATAGAAAATGGGTTTTAAATTTCATTGTCTTCTTTGTAACTAATTTTGTGGGTATTTGTAACGGAACGTGCACGTGGCCGGTTAATAATTTATGCAAGAAGTGCTTGTCAATAAGAACGTCTTTATTTGCTGACTAATTTCCAGCTTCGTGCCACCCAAACAAGTTATATTCTACGTCTACCGGTACCAGATATCTGTACAATGTATTGAATTTGAAGGAAATTGTCATAGCATAAGATATACCGTACGTGATGCACAAACAAAACACTATAATACTGTTATTGTGGAGTACACCTCGCGCCTGGATAAGCAATGATAAGAACCAGACACTTGTTGATTAGCTGACGCCCGCTAACACAACACCTGCAGAGGTAACAATCTCGACCAGGCGTGGGGCCTACCGCTTGGCTCGCCTGGCGAAGCTGTTCGCTCCAGGAGACACGACATAGTGTGTGTCGTCGTCAGACGTGGCTGCCAGATTTCTCCACTTCAGCTGCACACAGGCATCGCTCCCGAACCACTATTTTGTTCATTTTTCAAAGCTTTTTTTTCTACCATGTCGGCATTTTAACTTCATATAGCAGTTTTCAAACTACTTATGATTTACACAGTAATTTCCATTAATCAAAAAAAATGTTGCAAAGCGCTACAATCGATTGCAAATCTGTTCAATAAATGAACAAAGTTACATATGTTTCATCAATCGTAAAACCGGAAATGTTATAATTTCTCATACATAATACTAACACACTGTGAAGAAATATAAAACTGTCGACAGAATATAACCCAACATCAGAAATGTATTTTTTTCACATATACACAAACTGTTTGCGCAAATTACTAGCGTCCTATTTTCCTGCTGACGATCCCGGCAGATAATTCGCATCGACAATCAACAAGCTTTGAAAAAAACATCTCCCGGGATGTAAAGTTTACAGAATAAGTATAAAAATATGTTAATTTCCCTGTTTCAAGCATACAAGACACGAACTGTAACTCGCTCGCATTTTTGGGAGTTCTTCCCAGTAAGAAAGCTTCTTTTCTTCAATCATGTGCTGACAACCAGTACGATTGTACAAGCTCCACAGTATAGTGATCTTGCCAAGGCCTGAAATCAGCATATTCAAAATGATCATTCATGTCTCGGACTTGGATCACACATAATTCTTCAACATTCATGTGCGCAATAGAGGGAGAGAATTAAGTAGGCATAGCAGGTGGTTTTTAAATGAAATGTTTACATGTAAACAAATTAAAGCACAATTAAGTTCTCCACAAATCAAGTACGATATGATATAAAACAGCATATAGCTTGTCATCATTGAATTTACGGGAGAGTTAAAGGTGTCTGGAATTGTGACCAGATTCTGTCAGGCCATTTTTGAAGGTGAAATGGTGTAATATTTCTGCTGTTTTCCCAAATTTCGGCTATGAGTTGAATACTTCTGATATTGCATTTTTGAAGCAGAATGTGTAACAAAATCTATAAATATATCTTTCATCTCTATAGACAAAACTTTGTATGTGATTATTACTAAGAGTACTAAAAGTTGCCATTTTTATGATGGATGAATGGATTCTTAGCTAAAATTATGAATATTATCTCCCCAGTTCTTCAAATAGTCCAAAGAATTCTTCCAGTCAATTCCGGCACTCTGTCTCTATCTTCAATTATGAAAACATTAATGAAATATGAATCGACTCAATGAAGAAATGCACATCGTCTTTTGGCCTTGGGCACCATGACCAAGGCAGCATCCATTCTACACATACAGTATGGTCACAAAGTCAACTGATACTTCTGATGACGTCATTTCAATGCCTCAATTAAGGTTCAGCAACATTCAGCTTTATAATATAGGCACATTTAATCTGACAAGGCTACCCTACAAAAGTAGTAGATACAAAATGTTGTGCCTTCACCAGTGTTTTGGCACTAAAGCAAAAATCATGAATATACTATGCAAAGTAGGGTCATTCTCCCATTGCCAGAGTTTGTAGCCTGCTAAAAGTCGGTGCAACACTCTCTGCATTGCACTGTGCAGAGAAAGGACCCACATGTGCGTTCATTCTATATCGATTTCGGTCGGCACAGGAAGCACGTATTTGCATATGCGAGAGATGGGAACTGCATTCAGTAAATCTTGTAAAAGAATTACTGTAACAGGTTTATACTAAATTATTACAAAAAAAAACACACGGTATGTCTTCTTTTGCTGTGACATGCTGAACCCACTCCGCTCCTTTTACAAGTGGACGAAGCTGATTGGCCCGAGAGCCATGCACACAAGAACTGCCTGATATGGTTTTACCCCAGTGCAATCAGAGAGTAATCACAGGGCAATCTTAATAAATTGATATCCTATCATTGCTTCACAGTCGTCATGGTCGTATATGTCGCTATGTAGGACCTTACAGATTTCAATTAAATTTGGTGTTCAGAGGGCCCAGGTCGTGAACTTCTATACAGTACAGCATGTATTCTATAGATGTGGCTCAGTTTCGAAATAGTTGATGCTTCACAATTGCGGTACATGTATTTCACACTGGTTGGACGCTGTAGATGTCGGCAATCCACTAATTGCTGTATAAATCCCGACTCCTCACTGGGTTACTGCAACAATGAAAATCGTCTCTCTGTAATTAATATTTTTAGGATACTTATTGCTACATTCATTTTATAGCACTTTCCCTTAAATTATGTGTCCACTCAAGGCAAGGTGAGAGGTTGGGGGAGACGTATGTTTTTGCTTAGAAAAAAACAACCAGCATAGGCTGCATGCCGGAGCGGCAACTCAAGGGTCAAAGCGGAACCTCTAGTCTTCTTCTAAAATAGGTCTATTTCATATTAGGGAAAGCACAAGTATGGTATTCACTGTGTCGATATTGATGAAAATGGTAGTGTATTGTAGTCTATGGTTCTTTGCATTAGTTATCAATTTTCGTATTTCCCTAGTTTAACGCAGACGACGGAACGTCACAATACGAAGCAATCGGATTACGTAGGCTTAATTGACCTATTGCAGAAGCCGATCAGAGCGTCAAGTCAGTGTGAAAGTTGTTTGAGCTGATTAAGTTGGATTTATAACTGATAATCTGAGTAATCAAATTTGCTCTCCACTTGACAGTCCTTTGCCGATTTCTTCCCATTGGCTTGGGGTATGATCATGCAAATTCACCCACTTGTCAATCTAGCCACGAAGAAGATATCGAAAGCCATATTTACAATTATTTTGTACGTAATTTTAGTCAATGGTACTGCCAAATGAGCTTAACTCATTCAAGTATAAGAACCTCACAGGTAGCGTCAAAATGATCTACAAGTGTTAAACAATTGTACTGAACCACTATTTTTAAGTAGTACATGGAAGTGTAACTATTAACCAAATTATTTTCAATAAAAAAATTTCATTTTATATTCCGTATTTTTCAGCTGGATTTTACTTTATTGTGGATTAATATTACTCCGGTTGTATCGTATGGCATTTGGGGTTCTTACATTTAAATGAGATAAGTCCGATTAACAGTTCCATAGATTAAAATTGCGTACAAAGTAAATGTAAATACGAAGTTATTGTTTTTCATGTTTCTTCTTTCAATATCTTCCTTGTGTCTAGATTGGAAAGCGGGTGGATTTTCATGACAACACTCCACGATGCTGAGGAGAAATCTCCAAAAGACTGACAATGGGGTGAGAAAACTTGATTAATCAGATTTTCGGGTATAAATCCCCCTTAAACTTGCAGTCCATGGCATGTGCGACAATTAGTCGGTTCGTCTGCCTGGTACTTGACTGAGGCAAAGATCAACAATTTGGGAAACACTCACGATATATCACCAGACTGCTCAACTCCACAGAACAAGTCATCAATAGAAATCACTCAACATCCGCGCAAGTTGTTTTATTTCAAAATGGTATCAAAATTAAACAGAAAAAAAGAAATAAGCCCTTTACTTGAATTAGTATTAAATCGAATGAGCTGAATATTTCAATGCGAGGTCACAATGAAATCAAGGGGCTTTATGATATAGGGAAAACATTTCCTGTCATTTCTTTGTGTTGTTCGTAAAATACCAGGACGTTTCTCAGAAAGGATGCTATACAATCATGCGCCTCCATTCAACAGTTTCTCAAATTACGAGGTAAGTATCACACGCTGATAGCAAAGTACGATAGCAGCGTGCAACATCTTTGGCACTGCGTTTCGTAAATGTTTCTTAATTCTGTCTAACCCGGGGCTAGCGAGCTTGCGGACAATCGGTTATGCGAAACCTTCGTGATATTCATATGATGAAACGCCATCAAAACGTGACCGAGATCAGATATAATACCCAAGAAATCTACTTCTCTCCCGTAAAAAATAACTAGCTTGCGTTTTATAAATATATATTAAAGATACTTAATGCTACATGGAGTTTCGTGCAAATATAGTCTCCTGAATTTGGTTCTTTGAACTTTGGACACGGAAATTATTCATGGACGACGGCTGGCTTATATATTGTAATGTAATTGCATTGTGATGATTTCAGAATAATCAATTACAACACATATAAGGGAAGTGGGAAGAGGTGCCGACATACTGACTGCGTCACATGACTTCACAGAACATATTAATATTATTTTTCTAATAGAACTGGACCCAACGTCCCACGTTCTATGCCAAAGGATGAAATGATTTTTTCACACGTAAATGGAAATTACATTTCGTAATATTCTTTATGTCGAAGAGAAGCTGTTTGGGCTATGAGAGGTAACTTTAGTCAGAACGAAAAGTTAACTCTGATGTTGAACCGCCTTTTTGTGTCCGGGTCATTTTTTCCAATCAGCAGTCATCACGTCACATACCTACGTCAGGCATATGTACCTATTCGCATAACATATGGTCTTTGCTGGGCGACTGTTGATGAATATCATTGTTTTCGCCATCTCGGCTGACAATTTTTAATCCTTCTCCTTCCCTAGCACCATCCAAGCTGTATAGTAACTGTTTTTATACAGTGCGCATTGTCATATGGCGTGGGTTATGTCTTGGTTGCAGCATTGGCGTACGACCAAAGACAGATCATCATTGCTAATAAAAGAAGAGCTAAAAGGATTTGTCTAATGTTTAAGATTTAAGCAAGGGTGTACAATCGAGGACAGATCTCTAGCTCTGATAGATCAAATTCTATCCCACTATAATTTCAATCTGATCAATGTAGTAAACTCTTGGGCAGGTTTACAGCTTGATCTTGCGTGACATCATTGTCCGGTTGTGAAATAACACATATATGTCTGATCTCGGATATGGTTACACTGAAGGTTACGCGGGCTGGTATTTTTTTTTTTTTCATTCTGTCCCCTCAACTTTGCTTCCTTCAGTTTATAACAGAAAGTCTACACACCCATCGATTATAACTTGTCATGTAATTCTCCTTTGGAATGCATATACTGAACTAATTTTATTAATGATATCGCTTTTATATATCAATACATTGTCATTTGGTTAAATGACCTATTCACAAAATTTGTATAATCTTGTATCTATTCAACGGTATCAAACGAGCCAAGCTTATATCTTAAGTAACATCTTAATATTCTGTTGCGCGTTTGTCGATATAAATTATAGATATGAGAGTCCATTCAATGTTGTGGCGGGGATCGATGTTGTTTATCCACCCCTCACCCTCCCCCCACACTCTGCCCATCAGCACAAGGCTTGATAGGGTTTATTTGATAATGCCTTCTAACTCCAGAAGTCTAACTTTTGCGTCACAATAATCGATAATACGGCCTTCATCGACATTGGAATAAAAGCATAGAGAAACCTTCAAGTGTAGGCGTTTTCAATAACTTTAAAATACTAAATTTGAATTTGATATTCCACATTTTCAAAGTTAGTTCTCTTTACTCTAATGCCACGAGAACAGATTTATGTGTCCATGTGTTGTGGAATACCGAAAATGACATTTACCTGCTCCAACAAACTATAAGACCATTCTCAATACATTCTAAAGGCCAGTGATTCTATTCACAAAGCGGGACGTGCGTTTCCAAGGCGATATAAAGGTTGCCTCGATCTGGTCGTTTTGGTTTCTGTTTTGGCATTTACTAATGGTAGATAGATTAAGCAACAATACCAAAAGTTACACTCCTCTTCGATTAGACCATTTATTAAGTTTAAAATTCACCGCAAATCACACAAAACAAGACATTTACGTATATTCGTGCCAATTGTGAACGTTTTTATGCTCGAGGCGCCTGTTGCATCCTTCACAAAGAAACAGTTGTGTTTCGAAGACGATATAGGAAGACAGCATGGTTTTCGGTCGATTTTTCTACTGTGATTATTCGTATGGTCTACTGGTTCGGACAAGAATAATAAAGCAACTTTAGTTCTCCGACATTTGATTTTGCTTACATCTACACCTATTTTGAAGGTCAACATTATATTATCCACACCATGTACAATGCATCTGTTGCAACTAAATACCTATAAATATGAGGACCACCTCTCGTGGTTATCTTTATGAATCCAGGTTTTCAAGAACACATCGAATTATTTTGTCTTCCATTTTGCGAGCACGATGTTAGCTTTGTTGGTTGTCTTCGGCCTTCTCGTGTCCCAGTGTAGTTGTGTGAAAACATGCCCCAAAAAATGCAGAACCCCGATCAAGATCTTGAGAGGGAGAGTAACGGACCTGGAGCAAGCAAGAACTACCATCGGAGAAAAGGTCCAGACTGTTGAAGGAAATGTGCAGACCATCGAACAAAACCTCCAAGCCGAAGAACAAGCTATCCAATCCGTCGAACAAAAGGTCCATGCTGTCGAACAGTCAGTCCAGGTCATAAATGAGACGGTTCAGGACGGCCAACAACAGGTACAGGCTGTTGAGCAAAATGTTTATGACGTGGAAGAAATCGTCCAGGGCGTCAAGCAGAATCTCCAGGCAGTCGAGCAGAATGTCCAGAGCGTAGATCAAACGGTCCAGTCGATTGATCAAAAGGTCCAAGCCGGCGATCAGAAAGTCCAGGCCGTCGCACAAAAGGTACAGGCCGTCGAACAAAAAATCCAGTCCGTCGAGCAAGCGGTACAGGTCGTCGATCGGGAGGTCCAAGTTGTCGACCAAAAGGTCCAAGCCGGCGATCAAAAGGTCCAAGCCGTCGCACAGGATGTCCAGGCCGTTCAACAGAATGTCCAGACTGTCGAACGAGCGGTTGAGGCTGTCAAAACAACTGTCCAGACCGTCAATGGAAAGGTTCAGGCCGGTGGACAAAAGGTCCAAAGCGTCGATCAACAGGTCCAGGTCGTAAAAGCCACCGTGCAGGCCTTAAAACAAGCATTTGAGGCAACAGGTATGTGATTTCCTATTTGCAGTCGTTGTTGCGCTTACAATGCAATATACCTGATCATCACGGCATCTCGTGTGGTCGAATTTGAAGTCTTATTTTTTTAACGTAGAGTCGAGCCGTTATCCGAAGGAAGTCGACATTGCCCTACACAATACATCGGCGCACAAACCATGCCACATCAGACGAGCCTATTGCGCTGTCCATCTGTTTTCCGCGCTATAAAGAGTCTGGCGGAATCGATTTGTGGTCATATCTAGTCAAGTTACTGAACATCGCAAAGAAAGTTGAGATATTTTTCATTTTAAGATGGGTAATTGTTAAGCTAATATCTCTACATAAAATCATAATTCTAAGTTAGGTTGCAACAAACCATTCCCATTATTGTGCAGTGAAGCAATGACAAATATGCCAAATCAGTCGCGCTCCTTATTTCCCCGCTGCCCATGCTGACAACCAACTCCTCCTCGCACGCAGAGCAGGCTGGCCCTAAATAACCATGGTACCAATGGCATAAATCAGTACATAAAATAATCAGGCCTGGTCGACAAAAAATAAAATGCTCGAAATGTCGCTACGTTTCGCGTATAATAGATCGAATAACGTAGGCTCTCTGGTCAAATAAATATTAGCGTGAATAGCAAATTTCTAACTAGTTATCACACTGATTTGGGCCAATAACAGATTTTGATGGAGGCAGACAATCATTACAAGGCTGTTTGCGTTCATGTCTTGTCAACTGAGTATTAGGTCAACGTCAGGGGATCATTGAACTGGACCTTTAAGCGTGCTTCATGACAGAGAATACACAGTGTAGTAATGTTGCGCGCCTTAGCTGTTTTGCGCTCTGCAACCAGTAGATAAGGTAGTTGACGGATGTGTGAAGGGCGGTTTCGCTCACTCACATGACATTTCTTGCATGTACTCATTTTCCAATGATTCTGTATACGGGCCTGCGCGGATGGACGGCATTTCCAATACACGCCAGTTCAGTCGGACTCATACGACCGATTCGGACCACGGATCGTCCATCTTGAGGCCAAAACGTCCGTTCAAATGCCCCTTTTCAAATATCCTCTGTCTACACATGCGGGGATCGGCGGTATTTTCATCACACTCCACCCCAGTCCGACGCTGCCCCACGATTGCTTCGATATGATACCCCCCACGACCCATTCGGACCACGGATGGTCCTCCTCCACCCCAAAACGTCCACCCCAGATATGCCTGTGCACGACTCATGCGCAGTCAGAACTTTTCAGTAAAAGTCAACCCATGGCCTCGATCGAGATCACTCCCATCGCATTCTTCAGAATGAGGTAGAAAACTAGGATGTCACACTCCATACTTCATAGAATAATAGGTTCTCACATTAGTTCATTTCTGGAGTTTGAGAAAAATGTGCCCTGCGCGAGCTTTAGCGAGTGCAGAGCACATTTTTCTCAAACGAGTGTGGGAAAAGTCGTCTAGAAATGAACGAGTGTGAGAGTTTTTTCTCATATAACATATCAGAGAAGCTAAAATAAAGGCTGACGTCCCATTTTCGATCGACGATGCTGTAAGCGCAAAACCAGGTCAAGCGCGCAATACTACTATTGGGAACTTTGGCCCATGAATGGGCCGAATCAAACACAGGCTACAAGCGCTGAATAAAAGAGAATAAGATTTTTATAAGTAATACACTACTTAATGACACCGAAATTGATTTCAAAACACATGTTTACATTCGGCATATACTGTAGCGTGAAAGTTCACTCAGTGCTAGTCGACTGACACTAAACAGTAACATTATAACAAGTAGGCGATGAAAATAGTGCCTGACGTAACCGCATGACGTCAGCTCATAGTAGACGAGTTTTCTACAATGGCTTTCTCCCATAGGAAACGGTCATGTTATATGAGAAAAATAAATCCCATGAGTGCATGGGTTCCTATTGGCCCTATTAGCTCCCAAGTATATATATATCTGCCATCTAGTACCTAATTTATATCAGGGTATTTTCAACCTTTCATATTATTTACGGACTCGTGGCTGAGTAGTCTACGTTCTCGTCCGATCGCTGGAGTTAAGCGACGTTGAGATCGGCCAAGATTCGGATGGGTGACCAGGTACTGTACTGGCTGGGCTGATGAATATAGTATCGTTGCATGTATGGCAATGCATAGGCTACATGTATCTCTCGCTGTATGTACGGCTATAACCTTGACCGGGGCAAGATTGAACTCTTTGGTCAAATGCTCTCCGGACATTCCCGGAAATTACCGGACCTTACCGCAGATTACCGGATATTCCCGATTTCCAGTGATTCAGACGAATCGACTGGAGGTTAACCCTGACTGGGATGTCATATGGATGAACGGGAGACCGACCTTTGACTGATCTATATATGTCCCCTTATGAATACGACTATATGCAGACGCTTTCAAAAACATTATTTCGAAGCCCGTTTCTTCTCATTCACCGAACGCTAAATATATATAGGCGATCTTCTTGATGTGGATAATCGCTATATAAATGACGCAGTGAAGGATATATATCCACCTTCACTGGATTTGAAAGAAACTAAACTATTGTTTAGGCCTATATCTCTAAAAAAATAAAGCGGACCTTATCTCTCGTCGATTTTACAACAAAAAAGATGATTAGAATTTCGACATCGTAAACTATCACTTGCTGAATAGTAATATACCAGAGGGACCTGGATATGGCGTATACACCTAGTAGTATTTTTTCCTGTGTTAAATCTGACAATTTTAATCAACGTCACAAAACAATATTGCAGAAACTTGTAAAACAGGGCTATATCATCAAGCGCTTTTTAAAAAAATTCAAAGTTTCTCAAATTTGGCATGCTGATAGCAAAATACGAGCGTAGCGTGTAAGATCTATGGCGTTATATGTTTCGTAACTTGTGTCTAATTCCGCATAACCCAGGGCTAGGGACCGTATGAACCCTTGCAAATTAAATTACTGGTAGAAGATAAAGTTTGATTGAGAGACAATATGTTGGTTTGTGAAATGTTTACCTGATTGTTTGCAGGAAATAAAGTTCGCGGCAAATACATTTTTTCCTCTTTAACATCCTCCGCAGTCTCAACCAATATCTCAGCTACATCCTTCCATCAGTATAGTATAATCTGTGCCACAAAATCAGGCTTCAATATGCAATAAACAATTCAGGAATAGCTAGGCTGATGTCAGAAAAGTTGTGTAAATATTACAATACCGCGCCTCTCCAAAATATAATTCTGCGTTGCGAAGAATTTCAACCACCCCAAAAGCTTGTAAATTGCTGAATATCTTTTGGAATTATTTGTTAATGTGATAAGTTGACTTGCACTTTAGTGCGTCTAGGATCACCAATGATAATAAATCAAGCCGAAATCTCCAACAATATGTACTCGGTCGCTGTTCGCAGATGTAATTAAACTGATTACCATGATGATGGTACGCTGGCTTCGAATACATTCGGAATCGGTGCTGTCATACGAAATAGGTATTTCGTTTATTGACGCGGAAATTCGTTTATGGACGACAGCTGAACATTGAATGTCGGATCTGACGCTAGCTTCCATGTATGTATTTAGAGCCAATCTGACTATATTTTTCTTCATCTGATTATACCTCTCAAAATTGTTAAAATAAATTGTCTCAGAGGTAAAAGAAATTTGTGCGCATTGGGACGGGATTGATAATGATTGTTCGGGCCCTGTGGCACCACTCTGTCTGAAACTGCAGGGTACCCAAGATTTTTTTTTTATGCCAACTATTTCTCTTTCAGAGTTTTATGAGATTATACGGACATTTTTTTTACCGAAACGACAACATGCAAATTTGTTGCGAAAGGTTCAACCATGTTACCACATTACAATGTACATGATGCAGTAGTGGCCTGTCATTGTGTGTGATGTCAGATTGTCACTACTCCGGTATCCTTTTTCGCCATCATTGTGTTGCGTTTAATTTGACAATACCACCGTATATATACCACACATGCATGAATGAGACAATAGGTCACATGTATCTCTTATTTGGAACAGTAAACACGTGCTATTATTCGATATAGGACGGTGACACAAACATTTTCTAAGTAGCAATTAGTCTCATTACCGGTATGATAGGGATGTTGTCAACATGTGTTACCTCTGCTATTATTCTTTCACTTGCATAAAATTACAAGCTATAGTAAAAGATCTAAAAGGGTACCTGTATAAAATTAAAAGCAATACTGTGGAGTGATGCCATTGAATTAGTAAATTAAGGGCCTCCACTTTAAATAAACACAACTTTATACCTTTGAATATTAAGTCCACAACATTCAGTTTGTCGATATTGCTCGGGTTATCCACATTGGATGACTTTTGAGACAAAAATCAATGCTACAGATTTTGAAAAATGGAACAACCGGCGCCTACTTCCTGCCTAAAAAATTAAACAAAAATGGGACAATAACAGAGACTTGGACAAAAATAGTATCTATACCCTTCGCAGAGGAAGGGAAAATTAGAAAGGAAAGAATGCAAGCTATCATTCAACTTTAGTTCCCTCTAGCCCTGTTCCACTATGAACGAATATTCCCTATGAATATAACGTAATATGGCAAGGCTGTTCGATCATATGCAATATGCAAGGACACTCGATCTAGAGAGAAATATCACAAAGTAGAGACTGTAGAGCGAAATCAAATGCTCGTGACAACTTGTTCAGTCTGATCTATAAAGGGTCCACATCGGTGGAGGCTCATATGATTTTTTTGTTCAAGTTGAATTAATCACATGCAAATATATACCGACACGGCGCGTCGCAATACTAGATAGCCTTCGACAGAAACGTACTTTTGGCCACTGACATATTCAACGGCCCATTCTCCGCTCTACGTAAGTGTTGTACAGAAAATTACATCTGAAGGAGTGAGAAGTGGAGTTGCATTCTCTGGAAGTCTTATATCCTACGTCGTACATGTATATACGAAGTGTTAAAGGCATATATCTTTTTCATTAATTCGGTGGGGCTACCACAAATGAAAGCCTATTCCGAACGTTTGCTCACATAGTTAGGTTGGGTCTTGTGTATCTCTAATCCACAAAACAAATCCACAATAAGCTCCGTGTCTTCGTCGGTATAGTAATCACTGTCACACCTTGATTCTCTGCCGTATGTTAATGAAAAGTACCCGTATTTTAATGAAAAGTATGAATCACATGGGTGTATCTCAATACTCACCATCAAAATATACTTGTTGATCTGATATATGTACATGATAGTATGAATGTACTGATATTCTTTTGTTTTGTTTCAATCATGACTCGGGGCAGTAACATACGTGAAATGGCAATGTATCATCCCCGAACCGGAAACATTCTATTTACAACTCTTTTTCAATTGCAAGTAGTTTGTTTTTCGAACTCTAAACATCAGACAAATTCAAAAGTTGTCAAGGAAGATAATTTTGGTTTGCATGTAACTTCTGTTTGATTAGAAAATACTCTATATTTTTATGCCAAACGTTATTTTTATTTCACCAGAGATCGCTATGGTGTATAAACCACGTGACATCATCAGGAAACGTTCTCGCTTCAAGGACTAGTTGCCTAAATAAAATTGTCTTTTTGTCTTTGTTAGTTCCAGAGACGCCAGAGAAGACACCCTATACCGTATGTAAGTATCTAAAGTACATTGTACACAATACAAGTTGACATGACTACTTCGTATGTTGTAAGTACCGTTCACGCCCACAACAATGAATCTTTGCATAAAATGATTGACTGAATTTTCCTCCAGTTGTCTGCACTGTCTAGTGAGAATTGAATTGACCAATCAAATGATTTAAAACTGGACAAAATCCCGTGCTGAACTACTGTTTCTTCAGAACTCCATTCTGTAACATACCAGTTTGTCAGACTTCCACCTAATTGGAGGCTTGTAGAAGAGGACCAGAAGATAAAGTTACTTTTTTAATTGGGTCAAACTCTGGCCGGTTTCCAGACAGATATGTTCATTTATTTGTTTATTTGAATATATTTTCTCGTTAACCCTATCTGGCCTGGGCGATTTGGGGTGTATCGCAGCCTGGGGTGGGGGGAAGTACCCCCTCCCTATATATTTTCGCTATCGCTAAGGCTAGAGGACTGAAAATTAACCACACAATATCTTTGGGTCAAGCTCTACAAGAAAATTCAAAAAGTCCAATATGGCCGCCATGATGACGTCACTGTGATGTCATTTTCAAAAAGAGCATTTTTGGACGATTTTTCAGTCAAAATTTTCGTTTTTTTCAAAACTGCATGATAAATTAGTAAATAATAATCTGATATGAAATAAAATAAGCTTTACCTACTTTTCCATACAGAAAAGCTAAATTTTTGAAGACATATGACGAAAAATTCACTGTTGAGGTACTCCACATGGCCGCCATTTTGAATTTGCCCATGATCCTCTGCTCGGGGGTCATGCAAATAGGTTTAAAATGACCCCAATATGATCATCGAAAACGTCACGGAGTTTCAGCTCTCAATTGTGTGTCGTTCCAGTGATAGGAGCAAAAAACAACAGGGGCGCTTCCGCCCCCCTCCCCCCAGGCCAGGCAGGGTTAAATATGGATTTAAAACTAATTTACGTTATATGAAACAACAGCGCAGTATTCACTGCAATCGCCGACGAATATTCATAATAATGAAGGCAAACTACAACTTTGAAATGGGACGACAAGTTCCTTCCGTAGATTCTGTCGTCGTCAGCAGAAATGAGGTATGCTACGCAAAGTGGTCACATACACATGCATATAAAACAGGACACATGAGACCGTGACATTGTAAGCAGGTTGGCTGTTTAGTGTGGACCTTCCAAAAATGTACTGTTATTTCATGTTGTGGTATTTTTCTCATATCAGGCACACCAACAGCTCAATGCACAAGACCAGGGCTTGTTTTCCAACACTCTATCCCTCTGTGTACGCAGAGAACCCGATGTACCCGATTTTCGAGGTGCAACGCTCACGCACCACTCAATCTCTGTCGCATATAATAACCGTGCATATTATATCTAAAGATAAGGCTATATCGTGTTAAGCTCTTGCGAGACATTATTTTTTTCTGCAAATAGGCTAGCTGGTTATATGAAACAGCCTATCCACTACGGCCCTTTGTAAGTACGCACACAGAATCACCTGAACTTGGCAGATAACTGCGTCGGCAAAATATAGTTTAGAGTGTGAATATTACAGCATATTACGGGAGTGAACGCTTTAGTCAAAGGAAGTGAAAGTATGACATGTTTGCGTCCGTCTCGTTCACCGGAAGACTGGTATGAACGTTTGACATCAATCGACTTCGTTCACATAATATATCCTTATTGGTGACACGTGTCAACTAGAAAAAGTGACATAAATCCAATATAGCCGCTAGTTTCAAGTTTTTGAAACAGTATTTTTTGGCCGATTTTTCGAATTTTTTATTTATGCATTTTCCCGGCAAAAACTGCATGAAAATTTGGTAAATATTAATGTGAAATAAAACAGTTTTTGCTCGCTTTTCGTTGCGGAAAAGCAGAAAACTTGAAGAAAAATGAAGAAAAAACCCCCACCCTTTTCTGTTACCCACATGGGTGCCATCTTGAATTTACCCATGATCCTATGCTCCGGGGGTTATACAGATAGGCTCAAAATGACCCCAATACGAGAAACTATAAAATCAGATCTCAATTTTTTGTCGTTTGGTAGGGGGAACCATTTTGCCCCCTCCCCCCAGGCCTGGTGGGGTTACGTTTACCATTTCTTATTTGGATACTGTTTTCTCTTTTCTGTTTACTACATGTATATTAGTCCACGTTGTACTCGCACAGGATTTATATAGCGCTGATTACAGATATAATGTTCCGTGATATTCTATCTGTTTTACTGAGATTGTGTAAGTCATGAACTTTGGTCGTTTGAACATTATCCCCGGAATTACCAGAATGGGTAGTGGCAAACGCAGTAGTATTAAATTGTAGTTTACTTGATGAATCTTGTGCCTCGAAATTTTCACGCCAGTCCTGGATTGGCACGATTTTAGCAATAAATTTAGAAATTTCGAGATAATGGGGGCATTTGGAATTAATCAAAGTTTTTTTAAATAGTATATTGAGGTCATATCTGCCTCTTATGATGGTAAACGGGTGTGCTTAGTATGCGATACAAAATGTCACAGAAAATCATCGGAATCATTTGACCTTTTGGTATTTGGTATTTGACCTTCGTACTTTCAGGGCTTTATTGAATACAACACTTATTTAGACAAAGGTTTTCGATAAACTTTTATTAAAGTAGGACTACAGTACCCTTAATATTCATCTTCAACCTAACCTTCACGAGGCGATTTTCTATAGACGGTGACGTCTTTCTGACAACTGCTGCTATGCTGTTCAGCATGTCAATATGCCCTCCGTGTATGTATGTATGTATCGAGGGGCAGCTGCGACAAACTGCGCAAACGGACCATATGCTTTAATACGGAGCGAGGAAGACAATATTCAAAAGATACAAGATATTTTGTTCAATGTACATTTTCATCGTACAGATGATCTTATATAATACTTTCTAAAAATGTCAACGAAACAAAAAGACAAAATGACAGAAATGCTGAAATTGGACAATTGCCGCGGGGCTTAGTTGACGCATGTATAACTGGCCGTGTGAACTGACGAACTGACAGTTGCATGTCGTCCAAAGTTGAAATCATTTCATCATTATTTCTGCTTACAGGTGAGAGTGGCATTATCGACTCGGGCTATTGCCACTATGGGACCATCATGGCGGATTGTTTCAATAAAGCGCATACCACTTCCTTCAACAGCCCCTTCCTGGGTACCCCTGCCGTGACCTGGGGTATTATCCAGTTGGATGTGCTTCACGAGTATAATACCCGGTTAGATGTTTTCCAGGTCGCTCTGGACGCGACAAAGCTCACCGTGCAATTCAACTGTTGGAGCGATTCTCACTGCTATAACACAAAAGTTAGCTGGATGGCCTGTGGTCTCGTCTCCGCATAGGAACATCCCAAATCAAACCGGCATGCTGCAGTTGGAAATATGATTCCAATCACCGGCCTATGTATACGTATGTATACTGTTGAATAAAATAATCTATACAAGCAATTCAAGCAATGCCATCGAATTTTGTAAAGTATCATATTGAAAAATGGAGCAGTCATAGTCGTGACATTCTCGTACGCCCTGCAAAAGATCAGAAGCCGAGGACGTGACGATTAAGAATTTACTCTTTTTCAATATGAGTGATTCACGTTTTGTGTAATTATTTGATCAGGATAGATCAGCACGTGAGAAGCGATGCTGAATATGCTGAACAATAGCCTAGAGAACAACGTAAGCCATGCCTTTTGTGCAACCCGCTGCCGTTACATCTCGTTTACTAACCCTATGTGATCGTGGTTTTACGGGATCTGTCCAGGCCTGGGCGGTATTCCCCCTAATTAGTTTTATTACCACTTGGGCTGGGGGAGGGGGGGGGGGGTTAAACTCTCCACACCATACCCTTGGGTCAAGCTCCCTAGAGAATGTTAAATACATCCAAAAATGATGGCGCTGATGACCTCACATGAGGTAATGTCATCGAATTCTATAAAGTGTCATAATGAAAATGGACCGGTCGTACTCATGACGTGCTCATACTGCCTGCAAAAGAATATAAGGTCAGATTTTTTTTTATTATTTTTTTTTTGTAATTTCTTCGCAAGAACTGCATGATAAAGTAGTAAATAGTAATTTACAGCGCTCGTTTTACATCACTTGTCGAGAGCTGACAAATCCTGATGTCCTACTCTATGACATGCGATAGTTGTTTTATATTTTTAGTACGTACTATCCCTGCAATATTTTAATATTTTCCGTTTGCCAGGTCAAAACAGTTTCGATGATCCTCAGAGCATCCGCCCTGATGCTTTGTCATAACAACCAGTTTCTACACAGATATGCGTAACACCACATCTGCATTTTGCAAATACATTTCTATAATCTTATTTTGCGATATAGTTTTCACATATCTCCACCCCTAACTAAATTTGAAATATTCTCCACAGACGAAGTTTAGCATTTTTGTCTTTGTGTTTCTCCTTTATCCATTTCTTTCCATACACACGCTCCTGCGGTACAATTTCTCCTCTCTGAATCGAATGACGAAATCTTTAACATCCTCATTTGAGACTTCATTTCGAAAATTACACAAACTCTAGCTCTAGTTTTGCAAGAACGGTTTCGACTTTCCTCTAATAAATATTTACCCACTGATCATGCAGTTTCTGCAAAGACAATTGTCTGTTACTAAAACAAATCGAAAAAATCAGACCCAAATATTCCTTCTGGGAAAATTCTGTCACTGTGGTATCGTCATTGTGGTGGTCTTGAATTTGTTTTTACATTTCTCCAGCAAGTAACGGTATATTTCCAAGGGTATAGTGCGGTAACTTTCAACCCCCCTATGGGGCGCCGTTTGTGACAATATTGTCAACGACAAATATATAGAGGTAAAACCAAAATATAAAGTCGCCATTTGTGACAATATTGTCAGACACAAATATATAGAGGTAAAACCAAAATATAAAGTGACATTTGGCAAATATAGCGTGTGGTTTTATAGTTAAAACGATATAAATAGGGCCTATATATATAAAGTTAATTTTTTTGAATATATATAAATATTTTTTGAAAATAGAAATAAACGTCTTAATTTGACGTAAATATAAAGTACACGAACTAAAATATATGGTGTACATGTAAACCGGATATGCCCAAAGGAAGCTGCGCAATCGATTTGCGCGCGAGTAATACTGGTTAATCAAAACTGCAACTGGATTCTGAAGCGAAACTATGACAGCGGTGAAAGCCACTCGCATGTCACAGATGTGGCGAATCATACAATAAGATCACGTACCTGAACATATTTCAGTTCACTGCCATAATGATTTAGTAAAGGCCTATTTCAATTTTCAACAATTACTGTTATCATTTACAATCGTAGTTCAGAGTTATCACATCAATTAGATATAAATACATCTACTTATAAATCACCATAATGTATCCTGGCCTGCAGACAATATCACGGCCTGTCCCTTCGATGTTCAATCTGCGATTCCACCGGCCAAGTCGCTGGTTGCTATTTGCCGCATAATAACATCAACAGAAGTTGAAATAAAACATGCACAGTAGTTCTACCTGAAAATAACGATGTATTAATTATGCGCAACACAAATATTAGGCAATTTGAAATCATACTGAATATGAGCATGTTTCATTGATCGGAATATGACCATTCATAGCTTAGTTATTGTCATTTTGTATATTTTATCGTTTTTCGATAATATCCGCATTTCTAAACAGGACAAAAAATTTGCAGGGAACTTGATATAAGTACAGCGAATGTGGAATCTAGTGTTCCTCATGAGGAACACTAGATTGGCCTTTTTTTCACTTTTGCGCTGCCTCGAAGCTGTTAACTAAGGAATCAGTCGAAGCCGTTTTACCCCTGCCTGCTAGTCGCTAATTGATACGCTTATCGTATACTTGATACGCTTATCATCGTCAGCGTATATCGATGCCCGTCAAGAACCCCATTGGGCCAGAAGTGATTTTCAATACACACGTACATCGATATACGCTGACGATGATAAGCGTATCAAGTATACGATAAGCGTATCAATTAGCGATTAGCAGGCAGGGGTAAAACGGCTTCGACTGATTCCTTAGTTAACAGCTTCGAGGCAGCGCAAAAAGTGAGAAAAGGCCAATCTAGTGTTCCTCATGAGGAACACTAGATTCCACATTCGCTGTACTTATATCAAGTTCCCTGCAAATTTTTTGTCTTGTTTGGAAATGCGGATATTATCGAAAAACGATAAAATATACAAAACGACAATAACTAAGCTATGAATGGTCATATTTCGATCAATGAAACATGCTCATATTCAGTATGATTTCAAATTGCCTAATATTTGTGTTGCGCATAATTAATACATCGTTATTTTCAGGTAGAACTACTGTGCATGTTTTATTTCAACTTCTGTTGATGTTATTATGTGGCAAAAAGCAACCAACGACTTGGCCGGTGGAATCGCAGATTGAACATCGAATGGACAGGCCGTGATATTGTCTGCAGGCCAGGATACATTATGGTGATTTATAAGTAGATGTATTTATATCTAATTGATGTGATAACTCTGAATTACGATTGTAAAAGGCCAAAAAAACAGTAATTGTTGAAAATTGAAATAGGCCTTTACTAAATCATTATGGCAGTGAACTGAAATATGTTCAGGTACGTGATCTTATTGTATGATTCGCCACATCTGTGACATGCAAGTGGCTTTCACCGCTGTCATAGTTTCGCTTCAGAATCCAGTTGCAGTTTTGATTAACCAGTATTACTCGCGCGCACATCGATTGCGCAGCTTCCTTTGGGCATATCCGGTTTACATGTACACCATATATTTTAGTTCGTGTACTTTATATTTACGTCAAATTAAGACGTTTATTTCTATTTTCCAAAAATATTTATATATATTCAAAAAAATTAACTTTATATATATAGGCCCTATTTATATCGTTTTAACTATAAAACCACACGCTATATTTGCCAAATGTCACTTTATATTTTGGTTTTACCTCTATATATTTGTGTCTGACAATATTGTCACAAATGGCGACTTTATATTTTGGTTTTACCTCTATATATTTGTCGTTGACAATATTGTCACAAACGGCGCCTCATCTCCGGGATAACAAAAAAAACAACAAAAAACCCCCCCAAAATCTCTCAAACCATGATTGGGTTAGTCGAATATCATATTCTCGGTCTGTGAATTAAAAAAGTTGTTGGCGCCGTAATATATTGCAAATAATACGGGTAAATGGTGATCATTTTGTAGATATCAGTTTGTACACTAAAACACAAACCAATGAACAAACCTTAGTAATATATTTTTTTTAATTTCCGTCATGGTGAGTTTTAAAAGTGAGTGGGAACAGCTCATACTTGTCCAAATAAATATATATAGGTATGGCAAAATTTAAACAACCATGTCCTCACAAATCATGAAACATAAATTACATGCAGTAGGATATTGCTATCAGGTATTAGTTACACCAAGTAAGCCAATTCTATACCAGACCAGACAATACCAGACCATGACAAATCGTACACATTAACCGAAGGTGATTAATACTACAAGGAAATATCGGGTGATTTGATCGTCAACTATAAGGACATCTTTTCGGACTTTGGCAAACTGTGTCAACAGATGTAGATTGTAGCGATCGACTGACCGCACTTTACATACATGTGTGGCATATATAAGATGCTACTTTTATTTAAGTCACAGCAAAACATTCTAAAATGTTCAATGCATTATTGATAGCTTCTCATTGTTATTCCATCTGCCCTGAATAGCCAACAAACAGACCTGATTAAACCAGCTATTCGGGCGTTCCAGCGATCGGCCTTTGATTTTAAGTTAAGGTATATTGGCTGTCAACACGGCCATCAGCGTCGATTTAATTTTCTAAGCGATGACGGGTGTGATCTATCTGGCGAAAGATGTTATATATGGCACTGAAATCCTCTTATATTGTTCAATTGTGTGCATAGTTTATTAGCAGAAAGTATCATACACCTGGCCTTTATGCGCCTTTATCTCCACAACGCTGTCGCCTGTGAAAATACCAAGTACATGAGATCGCCTAAGTAAATCGGTCACATATGTAAGAGGTGGGAAAAATAAATCTCCCTTCGCCGATCATGGTGTTAGGGCGTAAAGGGTCGACAGGAAAAGTTTTACGATTTCATAATCTGAGTATCACTGACAAAGGTAACGGGAGGGGGAGCGGTTTTGAACAAATTCTAACTAATGGCATGCATACTATCTCGGTAAGGCATAATAATATAATATAATGCTAATGAGTATAAAACTTGCAATGACAGTTTACCCCAAAACGGTGGCCTGGAATATACGCTTTCTAACCTTTCTAGGCTACCCTGTAGATGACAACTATCATCATCGAAATATGGGAAAGGGAAAGGGATATAAGGGAAATCGAATACTGACACGCCCACCGTATATGATGACTGTTAAAAGTTAATACTGCTTAACTGTATTGAAAACGTGGGGATTTTCGATGTGTCCGTTGAGGATGAGCAAGAAAGGATTTTGCGCAACAGAATGTTTCGTAACCCTGTGTAAAATGATCATTTGGATTTTGGTGCAAGGCTACTGGAAATGAGACGCAGAAAGCTATTTCGGTTAATGACATAAGTATTATTTAAGAAATAATTCCTTGTTTGCTGTGTTAAAACACCAAGAATAGATCGGGCTGCAATAGGATGAGTCTAAGTTTGGTCACGAAGGCCGTCTTAGTGATCAAACGTGAAGACTCATCCTATTGCAGCCAGATCTATTCTATGTGTTTTCCCACAGTAAACAAGGAATTATTTATATTCTACCATACTGAAAACGGCACCATGTGGAGATGTTTCCTGAAAAGAAAGTTCTCGTGTGTTTAAAACTGGATTAACACCCCTATACCCGAAAAGAAATGTTTTGGCCCGCCAATTAATCGAAGAAAGCAACACCTGCAAGGAACTAACGTTAGGTTACTTCGTCGGTAGCCGTTGCGGTATATATTTCTCATTCTTATGCGTATAGCCAAAATGGAGTTGAACTGGGTCCATCGCTGATCATACTGCCACTTGTCAAGTCGATAGATATATTAGTCCCAAGGAGCATTGGCTTCACCCTCCTGGCTCGTTCATCTAACTTATATTAGACTTTATTCTCACCCATGCATGCATCTTCGACAGTGTAATCCATATACATTGCGATACCTCCCTCAGTTAGAATTTAACCCTACCTGGCCTGGGGGGAGGGGGGGGGGGCGCCCCTAGTGAACTTTTCTCTGCTGCTCCGAAACGACAAAACCGAGGAGGCTGAAACTTGGTGACTTTTAAGCTTATCTTATTGGGGTCATTTTGAGCCTACTTCATATACCCGCGGGCAGAGGATCATGGGTAAATTCAAAATGACGGCCATGTGGTATCCGCGAAAGTCGTGTTTTTTCAATCTTTTCGCATCATTTCTTCACATTTTCCTTGCCTAAAGGCCATTGAAAGTATTTTGTTTATGCACAACTAATTATTCTATATTTTATTAGATTTTTTCGGGAGAAAAATCGGAAAAATAAAAATTTCGAAAAATCGACCCCAAAAAGGCCGAAAAATGGCTTCCGAGAAGCTGGAACCCAAGATACTGTGTGGTAAGTTTCAGCGCTCTAGCTTTAGTGGTAGATAAAATATATAGGAGGGACACTTTCCGCCCCCCAGGCTGCGATACACCCTAAATCGCCCAGGTCAGATAGTGTTAAAATGGTACTAATGATACTCCTTGATATATTTGGAAATGGAATAAAGGAAATTTGTTCACTACTCCACTCGTACTGTATTATGATAGAGTAGTGGCTGGTGACCATTATTAGAACATCCACTGGAGACTGATTGAAATGGTATCTATTTGTTCTTTGCTCATTGGCAGATGTGTCGAACGTGGCAATGATATGCCCTCGATCTGTACTATAAGCTGTTAGTCCGTCACACACGATTGACTTCCATTGCCGCACCCTTATTCTCACTTTATGCTAGAAGGTTGGTCATTACCTAAAAGTCACCTCATCATCTCATCGGTGATTATCTTAAGAATATTAGCCAAACTTATTCAAACCTAAAACAGTTCATATGAGCTATGAGTCTAGCATCACTGTATATATTCCAAATCAAGTAACCAGCAAATAACATTGGAGCATATGCGGAATAGAGTACATCCCAGCTCAGAAAAACCTTCGGACAAAATAATAGGCAACTGTCGTCTTGGTGTTATCAGTGTCAATTCAATAACTAATTTCTTAATTAATTAATAAAATACTCAGGCGTATATCGTAAATGTGTATTGTATATCCAAATTTTTTTCGCATTTTTATTATTTCTTCTGGTTTCATTTTCCGGTTATGTTCGACAAACAGATTCAAACGTTTCCATCGCAGTTGAAAGGTTTCCGCCGCGATGTAACGTTTGCTACTGCAGTGGAACGTTTACACCGGGGTGGAAACGTTTACGCCGCGGTGGATACGTTAGCACCGCGGTGGAGACCATTAAAACGCAGTGGAACAATTCAGCCAGGGTGCAGCTGCGGTTGAAAGGTTTCCATCGCGCAGCCGAAGTGGAAATCTTTCCCCCGAAGTTGAAAAGGCATCCACGGCGGTTTAAAGGTTTCTCCGAAACGAGAATAACACTAACACAGTTGGAAGGACTGGGTGCATGCGTAGCCAAAAAAAAACAAAAAAAAAACAATCGAAAATATTTTAGTCACGACTGTGCTTTGAACACATTTATCCAATCCTTCTCACGGTGGTTGACTACCTCGATTACTAGTTCTAACGTATTTTTTTCACTTTCTTAAATTGAATCATCGCCCGCTTGTGTATTGTAGAAAATTCAGGAAGGAAACTTTTTACATAAATGGAACAAGGGGTATGTGTAACCCGGCGGCTCGCCGTTTTTGTGTTTTGTCAATAACATGCAGCTTCGCATAAAGATCGAGCCCTTCAGGTGCCACATCACTGGCAATGACAATACATATTGTTATAAAAAATTGACTTCTTTGTCAGTGATGTTGAAGTTGGATTGAAAAAATGAACTATATTATAAAACTTGAAATAAAGATTACCTTTTTTTTCAAGCAGTAAATTATTTAAGTCCAGCCTAAACAAAAAACATTAACCCAGAAAGCTTTCAGAGCCCAAAAGAAGTCAAAATTATTCTAAGTCCAGCCTAAACAAAAAACATTAACCCAGAAAACTTTCAGAGCCCAAAAGAAGTCAAAATTATTCTAAGTCCAGCCTAAACAAAAAACATTAACCCAGAAAGCTTTCAGAGCCCAAAAGAAGTCAAAATTATTCTAAGTCCAGCCTAAACAAAAAACGTTAACCTTCCAGCTTGAGTCTAACGTTGTGCTAAACATAAAAACTTAACCGGACACCGACACTGACACCAACACCGCCACTTTCCCCCTCTCTCTCCCAATACCTCGCCTACTTCGTACACGGCGAGCTAAAAATGGGACTTTTCTAAACAGGTTTTCACAGTATCTTCCTGACGGAAAACGTCTTATGCCAAGAACGTGTTATTCATTAGGAAAGTGAAAATTTATTCATACGAGCAACTGCCTCGAAAATGAAAATACAGCCCATGAGTGATACTTCGACAACACCGCCGGCTCTTGTCGGAGATCGATAACATTCTCGTTGCTTAACGACATGGACGCTAAGGAAGTGTCTAATAGATTGCCAGGTTGATTGTTAAGAAACGAAATAGGAAATATGGGCATAGCTTCAGAGGTTGTGGACACTTTCTATACAAGTACGGACTATTCGCTAGTATAACTCAATGAGAACAGATCAACAAATCTGCTACCCCGGGTACGTATTGTCAAAATGTAGTTAGTAGACAAAAAATAGTCCCAATTAAAACTGTACGCTGGAACTGTCATCCAACTTTTTGACTTCCAACAAACTGACATCCAACTTTTATATATCCAACAAACGACTTTACATCGAATATCATATGGATTAAGAATATTGATCAGCGATACGGATTATATATATTTTGGAACATCATGATATCTTGCTGGCATCATTGAAAACTGTTCACCGCTTCTGTCTTGCAGGAAATAACCATAGTTTTATGTATACTATGATTTATCCTTTTAATTTGATACTAATGTTATTATATGAACTAGGTCTTTGGATTATGGACGCGAAAATTCTTTAATGGACGACGGCTGAATATTGAATGACGGATTAGACGTTTGTATCCAAACGTCACCAAACACAACATTATATTAACCACATTTCATGCGGTAGAAAATTCTGTCAAATGCGTTTAAAATATATTTTCCATAAATTTGAGAGGCCTTCACAAGCATTTCTGACCACATCAATATTAACTATACCTTGGCCGGGGAAGAAGAGGGGGGGGGGGCGGGGGAGCACCCCTATCTCTGGATCGACAGAACATTTAGAGCTGAAACTTTGTGACTTTGTTGAATGTCATATTGGGGTTATTTTGAGCCTATTTGCATGACCACACCCGCAGAGAAATCAATTCAAAATGGCGGTCATGTGGGGTACAAGAAAAGTGATATTTTCGTCAGATTTCCGCACAATTTTTGCTTTTCTGAATGGAAAAGTGGATAAAATCTATTTTATTTAATATCGGATTACTATTTACTAATTGTTGCGAAGAAAATGGCGTCACTGTGACGTCATCATGGCAGCCGTCTTGGATGTTTTTTTACATTTTCTAGTAGAGCTCGACCCAAAGGTCTAGTATGTTAAGTTTCAGCCCTCTAGCCTGTGGGATAGCGAAAATATAAGAGGGGGGGGGGGGCAATTTCCGCCCCCTCTCCCAGGCTGCGCTACACCCCAAATCTCCCAGACCCGATAGGGTTGAGGTGAAAATAACCTTTTTTATGTAATGCTTTATCTGATGGCCCTGATATCCCCTCGACGGACTAAACTTGTGTTTGATCTGTAATAACAGCGATTTCAATTTGAGCATTGAATGTTCAACATCAGATCAGTAACAATATTATGCTGCAATTATTGGCGATAAAATGTCGCATGAAGAGAACAAATCGAGTTGAAGGTTCTGATTTTCATCATGTACCTATTTTGAATATGAATTTATGTTTCCCGCAACTTTTTTTTTCTATACATGTAGATGGAATCACAGCAGCGGCGTTTGAATTATTTCTGCTTTGAATTTATTATGTCTAATGCAAATTGTTAGGGGATTCTACAAGTAATATTTATTTCACGACAATATATTGACGGAAAACTGAAATAGAGCTAAGTGCCTTACTTCGTCAACAACTGTTCAGCCGTTCCCAAAAAGATCCTGACCGTTTTAAAAATTGTCAATCATCTTTAAAGTACGTTACCCTGACCAAATACTAGAAAGCACCACGATGATAAATAGGGGTAAATCTATTCATGAGATTCTCTGAAGATGGATGGGCAAGTATGCAGCTATTCTTTCATCGTTGGCCAAGATCAATCAATCAGTGTCTTTTAAATACACTGCATAGTCTCGATAGCTTTGTAAATTGGAAATCATGACGTATATATTACGGATATATAAGGAGATTATTTGATGCTTAAGACAGCTCTTTCCTGGCGTTTGACGCTTTCATATCCTCTTGAGGTATTATCCTCTGAGCTAAACACTCCTCATTTAGCTTTGAGACTAAATACAATAAACCGTCTGATGTACAAGAAACATTTTATTAGGTTGTGATAGAACAAGGATTATCTTAATGTTACATTCAATAGTACATTTATGTCACGTAACTTACATCATCAGCGCTCATAAGACCAGAATGCCCGCCGATACAAGAATGGGATGCGTACCTATCGATCTTCAGACGTCTGATCTCTTGTAATGTACGTGTATCTGGGCGAATTCTTAAAGCTGAAGAATAATCTCTTTTTTTGTCGTTTTGTATGATTATTCTCTGAGATATGGCTGTTAGATATGATGTCTTATCTGCATGGCAGTGGGGGGGGGGGGTGTGCAGCGGTATATCACTCATGGGAAATGAAGTTTACACCAATAGAGCTTCATTAATACGTCTTGCTGCCATCACTGAAAATTGTTGGCTGGTTTTCTCTTCCTAGGATCAAGTTGCTTTTTTAATCATTGCTTCTTTGGAATTGGTGCTAACTGTCAAATGTTCGGCTATTGACGCTGTCATTCGAGAAGACGGCTGGGTACTCAATGACAGATATTCGACAAAGTTTATCGGAGAGAAGACAAATTCAGGTAACTTTAAACAAATACTCAACATTAATACGGTGTTGCTCTGCACACAGGTATGTATCTGTCGTTCCATAACCCGCTCTATTGAATACAATCAAAATCGGTGGGTTAATATATTCAAAAGTGACTGTAGTATTGAATTCTCATAAGGAGCCGACACATATATGCATACTTTCATCTATCATCATTTTCGAAACCGTCAATGCGTTGTGATTTGAAACACAAGCGGGGGGAGCGCCCCTATATATTTTCGCTATCCCTAAGACTAGAGTTCTGAAACTTACAATACTATATCTTTGGGTCAAGCTAGAAAGTGTAAAAAAAATCAAGATGGTCGCCATGATGACGTCACAGTTACGTCATTTTTAAAAAATGGACGATTTTTCGGTGAGATTTTCCTTTTTTCTTTCCTCACGGAAAAGCAGAAATTTTGAAGAAAATGACAAAAACATCACCTATCTGGTACCCCATACCGTCCCCATTTTGAATTTACTCATATTTTTTTTTTGCTTGATGGGTTATGCAAATGGGTTTAAAATGACCCCAACATGCTGAACTACAAAGTCGCGGCGTGCCAGCTCCAGCTCTCAAATTTTTGTCGCTCCCAAGATAGAAACGAAAAACAAACATTGGGGAGGAAAGCCCCCCCCCCCAGGCCAGGTAGGGTTAAGATGCAGTAATTTATCTGCTCAAATAGTTTGACATCTTCGTATCATGTATTCACCCTGATGTTCGTTTGAACTTTCATAGATTTGCGGTTCGACACACTTAATTTCCTATAGGGAAGTTTCACAAGTTCATTATTCAACCGTGAGATGTTTATATAGTAGCCAAATATCGCCATCTAACTCGGCTATAGCGAGCTTCCTCAATTATCAATCCCATATCTGGAATAACTCATCATTCTACATCAAATACAACTACATAAAAGCGGCGTATTGATATAGCAAATAGCGTACTAATATACTTGCAAAGCAAAGCTGATAGTGTGTCGAGACTGTTGGGATCAGAAAATAGCATGTTATCTGTGAAATATTACCTTCTACAATTTATTATTTGACCAATTTTCCACATAACCGCATAGCCCTAAACCTATTTTTCAGTTATTAAATCACCATTAACCGAATTATTTTATACCGAGGGATTAATCACGAGACGATGGTAACGTCAATAAACTCTCTAGGGTTGCATCTCTCCGACGTCATTACGCTTATTTTTATATAATAGCGAAAAGTGAATGGCAATATAAAAGAAGGCAAATTGACATATGTAAATACGCCACAGCAGAATACACAGTACGTGATTAGAAGTCATATTTAAATAAATGAAGTCGGCGGTGATAGTATAACCCAATTTATTCGATTTCTTGTTTCCTTTTCTTTTAATCCCTGCCACGATGAGCCAATCTGTGGCCAATAAAATACTCGTATATCTGATCATAAAGATTCGACAGCATCCTGGCACATACAACGCAGAGCTTCAGTAAGGCATATAATCACTTTAACATGCATTGTTGATTTCCGTTGCTTAACAATCCTTACCAGTGATATACTAATCTTGGGAATATATACTCAGCTTTGAATTGAAGTGATATGCAAGAGGTGCGAAAATTTGACGAAAAAGCGACTAAAAAGCAGCCATATGACTATACAGGAAAGCTTCCCTCGGCACATCACATTCAGACCCAAGAATACGGCGGATTCTAGAACGTAGCCTTATTTTATTGCAGTTGTTCATGTGGAGACAATGAAGTATCCACACGGCCCCTAGTACCCTTTGTGGATTTATATTTCATATGACGTGTTGATATAAATATTTACGATCTGGCAAATATTTGGAGGGACGAAAGTACGTGGACGCGTAATATATGTTCACCTAATTCAGTTACCGCGGAAAGCCCAATCTATTCAGACGATTGTCAATTTTCGGGCGGTCAAAAGGTTACAGACAATGGTCAGCCTACGGACAAAAGCCAATTAGCATGCTCATACAAACCATTCTCAGAATTGTACAATAGTGACCTGAAAACTGTGCCTGAACATACGATCAATTCCAAGCAAATTAGACGAATTGAACGAAGTGCTGTTTTCAAGGAAAAAACAAGATTTCTATTCTTGGCCTGACTGAGACCTGGCTGAACGATCATTTTGATGAGAAAAGTATTCATATATATGGCTACGCCCCTGAAAAACGTGATTGCCGTGAAATGAACTGCCAAAAGCATCGAGGAGGAGGAGTGTATCTGAAAGATAACATAGATTACAAACGGCGAGACGATTTAGAACCGGACTGCATTGAAATGATTGTTGTTGAAGTTATGAACGTAAAATCCAAACCAGTCATAATATTAATGGTAAACAGACCGCCTGATCGTGATTTATATGAAAGGTGTGTTTCATTTCAAACTACTCTGTGCAAAGTGGACTTGAATGATTCAACTCCATCAACAACAAAGTTGTGGATAGACCGAATGGAAAACGATTATGATTTAACTCAACTCACCAACTCGTACAGTAAGACATAGTGCAACTTTAATTGGCCATATACATGTATTTGTGAGTGATCCTGAAAACATAACTCAAGAGTTCTGGAATTAATTACTCAATCAGTGACCATTTTCCGAATACGGCACGAGAAAGCTGTCCGTCCAGCGCCAGAAACCAACTGGAGTAATCAAATGCATGTGTTTTAAAAACTTTGAGGAGGATAACTTTCTTCAGGATCTCCAGTCTGAACCGTGGAGTATCACTGAATCAACGACCGGACTGGTGGGATGACAAAATTACTGAGGTCATGCCAAACGGTTATCGAACTGACAAAAAGAACAATTTGAAATGTTCAAATATTGGCGAAATAAAGTGACCAGCCTAATATATCACTGAAAACGGTCAAACTATCAGAAAGTCTTAGACCAAGGAGGTCACGCCATACAAACTTTCTGGAAGCATTTACAGGAGTTAGCACCATCAAAATAACACAGTGGGTCACCCCCTTACCTGGAGGTGAACAGAAAGTCTTACGATACCCGACAGTGCATTGCTGACCAGTTTAACGATTGGTTTACGTCCGTGGTACGTCAGTATGTGACGGACGATGACCAGCAATGTCCTAGATATCTTGACAAATTAACAGAATGTGTGCTGAACAGGAAAAGTCCTGTTTCCCAGATTTCTATTCCGTATATGTTCGTGGAATACGTACGTAATCAACTGAAGCTCTCGATTTAAAGAAAGCGACTCACTGCGTGAATGGATCAAGTTTCCAATTCCGGAAACTCACCGGAAACCTATTGGAAACTGTGTCGATACAGTTTTCAATAGGTTTCCGGCAAGTTTCCGGAATTGGAAACTTGATCCATTCACGCAGTGACTGGATCGGATGGAATTTCAGCAAAGTTTTTAAGGATGTCAGCTGATATTACTGCTCCGTCGCTTACTACTGTGCTCAATAGACGTATTGAGACAGGAATGTTCACATCCTAGTAGAAATTTGTAAAAGTGGTACCACTGCATAAAAAGGGTAGCAAGAAGGACCTTGGAAACTACAGACCCGTGAGCTTCTTACCTATTTTGTCAGAAATGTTAGAAAGACATGTTCACCGTCACCTCTGTGGCTATTTGGAGTATAACAATATGTTATACGGGAGACTGTCCGACTTTCCTAACTTTCATTCATGCCGGACCGCCCTTACCAAACTGTAACCATCTGTGTCATCTATACGCGGTAAGACTGACCCTGGGCTCGTGTGTATCCATTCTTAGCCTACTTTCGGCAACTATAACGGGGATTCCCCCGAAAACAACCCCACGTGATGTTGTCAGCCAATCAGGTAAAACCTACCGACGTAACCCCAACGTAACCTGCCATTTTCGAGTCATGTGCTGTTCTACTTCTTTAAAATTACAGACCTACAACACCTCTTGTATGATACAGAAGTTATTCATATCTGTATCTCTTGTAAGCTCAGGCAATATATGTTTCAGAAGTGGTATGAAAAACCTGTAATTTATCAGAGTTCTCTGCCGGATCCCGACCGCACTGAATCCGGTAAAGTGCCGGATATCGCTCCGCAGTAATGGAGACACACGATTCGCAAGCCATCTTATGGATGGCGAAGTGTACGCAAATGCGCCCTTACAGCACTGATAGATTCCTGGAGTTATCGAATTGACCTTTGTCAGCTGACAGTGGCTGTCTTTATTGACCTGCGAAAAGCCTTTGGCCTGGTCAACCATAACATCTTACTAAAACAAACTGCAAATATATGGACTAAACGTCGATGCTATTCGTTTTTTAGAATCATATTTACAATTTCGCAAACAGTGTGTGTCTTTCAAATGATGTTTCTCCGGAGTAGTCGATTGTACGGTTGATGTGCCACAATGTTCTATGTTAGGGTCATTGTTGTTCTTATTGTATATAAATGATATGCCATTACTCGCTAAATCTTGTGATATGGACTTGTTCGCCGACGACAGCGCTCTACATACTACCGCAAAATCCATTCTCGGGGTGGAAGTCAAATTAAACGGGGACGTCATCAACACTGACAATTGGTACGCCAACAACAAAATGTGCATGAACACTGAGAAAACATAATGTATGCTCGTGATTACTTGTCCATAAAGGACACCGATAGAAAATACTAACTTAATATCAATTTAGGACAAGCTAAAGTTCAAAATGTAACCGAGGAAAAGCTGCTTGGTATATGCATACAAAATAATATATCTTGGTCCTTACATGCAGAGAGTGTAAATAAAAAGGCGAAGAGCAAACGGTATCTGTTGTCCCGAATCAAGGCATTTGTACCTTACCGTGCGAGACGTCACTTTTAACAGCTTTGGTCTACCTCACTTAGATTACTGTTTAACAGCTGTCAAATGGATATGGCCAGACTCGAGAGCCTCTTTAAGCGTTCAATGCGTCTGGTACTCGGTACTAGTTCAGTAAGCTATCATGAAATGTTTTATCGGTGACATTTTGTAAATGTCACTACATTTCTCTATAGAGACTGTAGCCACATTTAATTGAAACATATCATTCTCTTAATAAGCTGCTGAAAGAGTCGACAAAATAATTTGAAACTTCACCTCTAATTACTGGCTCTCACCATATGAGTAAAAGAACCTTTAGTGTCACATTACCGCCCCCCACCCCCCCCCACCCCCTCCTCCCCTTTTTTTAATATAAATTTTAATTGTAGCCTGCATATGGTGAGATTCTGCTATAGGCGTGCCCTCTGTATAAATCATTACGATCATTGTAGTTTTGTGACTTGTTAACATGGTGGAGAATGAAGCGCTTGGCAAGCGTCAGGTCTCCCAAGCATTTGTTCTGAATACGAACTAGCATTCTATAAATACTCCCTCGTTTGACCCGTTGTTTTTTATGTGGTTGTTAGACAGTTCATAATTTTCCAGCAGGTGACTTGATAGTCCTATTACATCAGCGCTCTAAAATATTTTTATCTAATACCGCTCAAGCCGATGCTAGGGACCGTGCAGTCATGTCATACACGTGACTAGTAACAACAAGCGCGTGCCAGGGATCGCCTTTTCTTCTTGTGATGCTTTTTCAGAAATATGCAGTCAATATATTTGTCTGTGAGGTCATATGACTTCTTGTCAGTACGTTGACATCGTTTCCCACCTCTCTTTTAATGTTACGTTTAATTGCATGACTGCGAGTGTGATTCGTGAGTTATGATTTGATCAAAAAACCATCACATATGATTTGAGGACAATAAGTTAAATTTTATGGCTGTTATTTATTTTGAGAGGTTTCACGCCGGTTAATGCAAACATCTCCCATCACCGAATAATTGACAGGATAATTAACAGCATAACGACTTTCAATATTTGAAATAATTGCTGCTTAATTAGATTGCATACATTCTGACTATGTTGTACACACACGAATTAGTTAGTGTCAGCAGGTCCTCATAATGCCTGATATTCATCTGTAATTACGTGTAGGTGCCACACCAATCAATGGAGACAGTAGAGTCTTTGACAGCGAATGTAAATACACCCGTCGCGAAATTGTAGAATGTCTGACGTGGACAGGGGTGGAGGTGAAGAATGGAACGTATTAGATGGAAGGAATAAGTACTAGACTACAGTGGGTTGACAATTTGACATTTACGGAATGTACTGGATACAAGCGTCTAATCCGTCATTTAATATTCAGCCGTTGTCTATTAAAGAATTTCCGGGTTCATAATCCTGGAAACTAATAGACGATGTAGACTATTGATGTGGTGCCCGCACTCATTCCAATTGACTGATTACTTACACAGAGCCGTTGATAAACCATACAGATGACAGAGAAATGAACTGACAAACAACATATAGATACCGAATCTCATGAACGATATAGGTATGATGTCACAGTTTTCTTGGTATGCCAAACAGGTCAAGTAGTGGTTATTGAGACTTATCAGATGTTCTTAAAAAAAAGTGATATCATTGGATGAAAATGGAGGCGGGAAGTTTGAAGTGGACATACAAATTCCAGCATTCACATAGCTTTGTGCCGAGAAAATTGGGGCACCCGATTTCAAAGCCCCCTGGCTAAACCCGACCTGCACTTCAGCTTTTTCTCAATCTTCTGTTGTATATCAGATATAATTGCATTTGAAATTAATAGCAAACGTTTGCTTGCTTATTCGGTTCTTTTTCTTTGTAAAATTCAAATGTTAATATACTCGTGTCTTATTGAGTATAGCTAGCAATCCGGGTATTTCTTCTTGGCAATGATACACTCGCATATAGCTTTTTTGGTTTGGATAAAGGTAAACACTAACGAAGAGATATGCCGCTACGGACTCCTGTCAGATAAAGCCAGAGCTTCTGGTCAACGTCACAAACAGAATCCCAAAGTTAAGGCAGTGCGTATGCGCAAGGGGGCGCTCATGGTAAGTTCTCGGTCAAGGCAGCTCGTCGCCCTGTGCACGAGTAGGACTTTGGACGATGGCGCCTGGATGACCATCTTACGTAATACTCATGGGAAATATGCGTGATCTGACAATGCAATTCCGCTAATACATATACAGTATATTCTAAGACTTGTGGGAAGTTGATGCTGAGTCGACATCGGGCCTTACACACTAGTCTTTTGTGTTAAATGCCGTCATTTTCATCTGATGACGATACAGCTCACCAATCCCCAGTGTACGAGTGGTCACAGCGACACAGTTCACGAATTACCAAAATACACGAGTTGTCAGAGCATTTCCATCATAGCTCTCTAGATTTGTATCTAATGCCGCTTATAGTCCATGAGCCAGACCCCAAAATTTCATCAATTGGTACCACCTGGGGTGGCAAATTCTCATTATGTTTTTTTGAAAGTCCTATATCCTGAGATGAAAAAAAACTTTGAAAGCAATCCGCGACACACAGCTTAGTGGTAGTAATCACTTCTTAAAGATGGACACCCGAGTCCAATCTGAGGGACCAGATTCGGGGGTAGGGGAAATATAAAGTTGAATATCTTTGCAAATAATGGTGATATAGTGACATTCGGCCACTCGAAATGTTGGTAATCTGATCCTCTATATGTTGGTATCTGTTATATGCTAATATGTCAATTATGTAGGTCACCAGAGGTCAAAAGGTCACGAAATCTGAGCCCTGTCTAAAATGTGACAACCTGCAGGAAAACTCGCTGCAGATACCATACCAGTGGGACTTTCTGAACCTAAATGGGTTCAAATGGAAGCCAAGAAGTACCAAAGTCTATAATAAGTCTAAACCAGTGCAGTTCATCATTATTTAGACTGTGGCACAGAACTGTTTTTGACACATTTTCAAAAATGGTCTTTTTATTGCGCTAAAAACAGGTAAAATAGTATGAAGTTGGACAGCTTGAAATTAGTTGCATATTTTGACAAATAACTACTCCAAATGCTGATGGTCATGTCTCAGGTCTATTCAGGGATTAGTTAAGCTACATTTCGAGGTAATTAGGTCACCAGAGGTCAAGGTCAAAGATTGCCAATTATTAAATTTCTACATTTTTACTTGGGACTTTCATATTACAAGGTATTTACATTGCAACTAGTTTCAAGTATAGAGCATCAGAAACATCGCTGGTGCACCCTGTACTGTATAGCCCGTAGGGCATAGGGTAAACCAGAGTGCGAGTGCACCAGGTATGGGTGTCCACAGGGGTCAAAGGTCACTCGTCCTCCAAATCCCCTTTATCACTCGTAAAGGGGCGTTAAGGCGTAAAAATAGGGCGTTAGGCGTTGAGACGGGTGTTAAGTCGTAACGACGGGCTTTGACGGCCGTCACTGCATTTCGATGTATTGGTTGCAATTCCATGAAAATCAGAGCTTCTGAGCTAGTTCACCAGGGTGTTGAAGCGTTAAGCTAAGCGTTGATGAGCGTTACCGTCTATAAAAGCAAGGTTATTACCAAAACACGCACAGTCGACATTCATCCATCAACATGGCTTATACTTGCTCTAAGTGCGAACGCACGTTCACCACACGTTAAGATATTATGCGACACGAGAAAAATATACATGGGATTGAAGACCCCGAGGCACAAGAAGCCGATACAGAGACTGATGAGAGTCCATCGACTGATACCGAAACAGAGATTGCTGAGATTCTATCTAGTGATACGGAGAGCTTGACCTCAGATAGTCAGCCTACATCCGAGGAAAGTGAGGCAGTACCTACCTTCTGGGATAGTATTGTGAGAGCATCTATCAATATTCACGCCGCAGCAATCGAGGACGCCGGACAGGATTAACTTACAACAGGCATACACCCAAATGCGCCCCTGCATCAAGAGAACAGCCATGGCGATTTATGAAGAGTATACTTTACTACCGCTTGAAATGAAGGGCGACCCCATGCACAGGTCCATCATGGAGACCAAGCAGCACTTGGAAGAGGATATGGGGCTACCACCCACCGAGGCCCTGGAAAATGCGATCAGAATGCGCAAACAACTCTTTCAGGACATGCTGCCTCAGTGGTATCCTGAACTGCCCGATGATGCTTAGGTCACACCGAGCAAAGATGGAACTTTCTCCAAGAACGGCTTATGATTGGACAAGAGCAGCCGAGAATATGACAGTTGCAGCGCCAAATGGCGGCCTCTGATCGGATAAGAGTCTTCTTGAATTGTAAACATGCCCAACGCGGCTCCCCCAGCATGGGTATGATGTAACATTGGGGAGAATAAACATTGGGGAGAATAAGTTGTTGTTGTTGTTGCTCTCTCATCTGTCATCCTTGTTGTTGTTGTTGTTCTCTCTCCCGTCTATAGCATGGCATCAAGGTGTTATGCTAGGGCGTTAAGGCGTTATGAGTCACTGCTTTTCCAATGAATTAGTGACAATTCCATGAAAATCAGAGCTTTTGAATTGAGCTTGGCGTTGGCGGGTGTTGCTACAAGATGCCACTTCAAACGGCGCATTCGGACCCAGAATGATCCATTTCTACCCCAAACACCTTCCTTCAAACTCCACAAAATGTCCACTTTGGCTACTACTCGTAAACTCACCCACTCACTCATTCACCATCGTTAGTGCGTCCATGCGTAATGACAGGCGTTGAACATGCCTCATTCACTCACTCACTCACTCTGGGAGTTCATTTGGACCATTTTGACCCCATCAGCCTATCGTCGGGCATTTCAGGATACCACTGAGGCAGCATGTCCTGAAAGAGTTGTTTGTGCATCCTGATCGCATTTTTCAGGGCCTCGGTGGGTGGTAGCCCCATATCCTCTTCCAAGTGACGCTTGGCTTTCATGATGGACCTGTGCGTGGGGTCGCCTTTCATTTCAAGCGATAGTAAGGTATACTGTTCATAGATCGTCATGGCTGTTTTCCTGATGCCGGGGTGCATTGGCTGTTGCAAGTTATCCTGTCCGGCGTCCATCTTTGCTGCAGCGTGAGTATTGATAGCTGCTCTCACAATACGATCCCAGAAGGTACGTTCTGCCTCACTTTCCTCGGACGTACGCTGACTATCTGAGGTCAAGCTCTCCGTATCACTAGATAGACTCTCAGCAATCTCTGTTTCGGTATCAGTGGATAGACTCTCAGCAATCTCTGCTTCGGTATCAGTCGATGGACTCTCATCAGTCTCTGTATCTGGTTCTTGTGCCTCGGAATCTTCAATCACATGTATATTTTTCTCGTGTCGCATCATATCGTATCGTTCGCACTTAAGAGCAAGTATAAGCCATGTTGACGGTTGAACGTCAACTGTGCGTGTTTTGGGAATACGCTTGCATTTATAGACAGTAACGCTCATCAACGCTTAGCTTAACGCTTCAACGCCCTGGTGAACTAGCTCAGAAGTTCTGATTTTCATGGAATTGCCACCAATGCATCGAAATGCAGTGACGCCGTCAACACCCGTCTCAATGCCTTAAAGCCCTATCTTTACGCCTTAACTCTCGTCTCAGCGCCTTAACGAGCGATAAAGGGGATTTTGAGGAAGATTGACCTTTGACCCCTGTGGACTCGCATCCTGGTGTACCCTATGCCCTACGGGCTATAGGGTACAGGGTGCACCAGCGATGGCTCGGGTGCTCTATACTTGAAACTGGTTGCAATGTAAATACATCGTAATATGGATGTCCCAAGGAAAAATGTAGAAAATTAATAATTGACAATCTTTGATCTTGACCTCTGGTGACCTAATTACCTCGAAATGTAGCTTAACTAATCCCTGAATAGACCTAAGACATGACCATTAGCATTTCGAGTAGTTATTTGTCAAAATATGCAACTAATTTCAAGCTGTCCAACTTCATACAATTTTGCCTGTTTTTAGCGCAATAAAAAGACCATTTTTGAAAATGCGTCAAAAACAGTTCTGTGCCACAGTCTCAATAATAATAAACTCCACTTGTTTAGACTTGTTATAGACTTGGATACTTCTTGGCTTCCATTTGAACCCATTGAGATTAAGAAAGTCCCATTGGTATGGTATCTGCGGCGAGTTTTCCTACAGGTGGTCACGTTTTAGACAGGGGTCAGATTTCGTGACCTTTGACCTCTGGTGACCTACATAATTGGTATATTAGCATATAACCAGCATATAGAGGATCAGATTACCAACATTTCGAGTGGCCAAATGTCACTATATCACCATCACTTGCAAAGTTATTCAACTTTATATTTCCCTACCCCAAAATCTAGTCTCTCAGATTGAATTCCGGTGTCCATCTTTAAGAGGTGATTACTACCTTTAAGCTGCGAGTCCCGGATTGCTTTCAAAGTTTTTTTTACATCTATGGATATAGGACTTCCAAAAAAACATAACGAGATTTTGCCAGCCCAGTGGATTTGTGAATACGCTTGCATTTATAGACAGTAAGGCTCATCAACGCTTAGCTTAACGCTTCAACGCCCTGGTGAACTAGCTCAGAAGCTCTGATTTTCATGGAATTGCCACCAATATATCGAAATGCAGTGATGCCGTCAACGCCCGTCGTTACGCCTGTCTCAACGCCTTAACGCCCTATCGTTACGCCTTAACGCCCGTCTCAGCGCCTTAACAAGCAATAAAGGGGATTTAGAGGACGATTGACCTTTGACCCCTGCGGACACCATACCTGGTGCACTTGCATCCTGGTATACCCTATGCCCTACGGGCTATACGGTACAGGGTGCACCAGCGATGTCTCTGATGCTCTATACTAGAAACTTGTTGCAATGTAAATACATTGTAATATGAAATTCCCAAGTAAAAATGTAGAAAATTAATAATTGGCAATCTTTGACCTTGACCTCTGGTGACCTAATTACCTCGAAATGTAGCTTAACTAATCCCTGAATAGACCTAAGACATGGCCATTAGCATTTGGAGTAGTTATTTCTCAAAATATGCAACTAATTTCAAGCTGTCCAACTTCATACAATTTTGCCTGTTTTTAGCGCAAGAAAAAGACCATTTTGAAAATACTTCAAAAACAGTTCTGTGCCATAGTCTAAATAATAATAAACTGCACTTGTTTCGACTTATTATAGACTTGGGTACTTCTTGGCTTCCATTTGAACCCATTTACGTTAAGAAAATCACATTGGTATGGTATCTGCAGGGAGTTTTCCTACAGGTTGTCACGTTTTATTCAGGGTTCAGATTTCGTGACCTTTTGACCTCTGGTGACCTACATACTTGACATATTAGCACATAAGAGATGCCAAAATATAGAGGATCTGATTACCAACATTTCGAGTGGCCAAATGTCACTATATCACCATTACGTGCAAAGTTATTTAACTTTATATTTCCCCTACCCCCAAATCTGGTCCCTCAGATTGGACTCGGGTGTCCATATTTAAGAGGCGATTACTACCATTAAGCTGTGAGTCCCGGACTGCTTTCAAAGTTTTTTATTATCTATGGATATAGGGCTTCCAAAAAAACATAATGAGAATTTGCCACCCCAGGTGGTACCGATATCTGGTCTGGCTCATGGACTATTATGCCTGTGTTGGAGCCGTGTGGTCATGCCATCCAAGTTTCCACATGGACAGGTACAATAAAAGCGTACCTGAGATACAACCCATATCACGAATCGTTAGATTCTTGGTATGTGCTTTAGAATATGTTAACCAGAAGACTATACTATGAAGTCATGTGGCTCTGTCAGTATGTCGGCACCTCTTCCCACTTCCCGCATATGCGTTGTAATGCATGAAGATGCAAGATTGCCCACATCTCCATGTGTATTATGTAAAGGAGAAAGGCCGAGTAACTGTACATTCGTGAAAAAGAATCGACGAGGCGCGAAGCGCCGAGTCGATTCATTTCACGAATGTACAGTTACGAGGTCTTTCTCCGACTTAAACGTTAGTCCAACGATAATGTATTCACTTCTTCATCTTACACGAAGAATGAAATGAGCTATGTCAAACCGAACAAATTGCAATGATATAGGCTCAGGTAATTACATGTGTGGAACCATTCGAACAATAACTGCAAAGAGCCAAGTACGCACACTGTACCCGATTGACGGCGTCCTACATGATGGACAGTCCATCACATGGGAAGGAATTAACGCATACGCCTACCTGGGCTGCTGTTTATCTGTTCAACACAGGAAAATCGTTCCCCGATGTCGTAGGCGATAAATAACTTACACAATGGCCGTATTATGTAACACATCATGGTTGTTTCAGGACAAGCAGCACATTTGCACACGAAACTTCCACAACCCGTTTGACTAGTCCGTAACTCTCACGTTATCTTTACAAAGATTTGTAACAAAAAATATATGTAATTGATATATACGTGACACAATCTACATTACGTGAAACGCATATGTTGCAAAACATGCAGACATACAAATTACATATCTATATGTCCATACACATGATCTCATACCAGGTCCATAATTAACGGAATGTCTGACAGGAATTCACGTTTACCGGTACACATTTCACTTGTACCCACACATATACGTACGGCAGAAAATTGATGTGTTACGCTATACAGATGCGTCATATTTTGACTGCTTAGTCTGCAATCGACGCTCAGCAGGCGACAACCAAAGATTAGACCTATATTTGAGGCAGTCGGTGTTTTAATGTATGTATATCAGAAGGCAGAAAGTGTAACGCTCACAAAAAGAAATCGTGACCAAAATCAGAAACTACAGTCCGCGACTGGACGACTCTTTCGATACCCACGTGTCACAATAAACGTTAACTTAAATAAATAGAACACTTATCGGACTGCTATTCGGAGTCCGATGAGGTTTATGCCATTCCTACATGTATATGCAATTTGCACATTTATTACATTGTAGTCGGCATGGTATCTTTCTGGGTTGTGTTTTCTTCGCTCGTCTATTTTTTTTTAAGAACATTACTTAATTCCACCTCTTAGTTCCGGCTGAATTAAATAAGTCAAATTCGCTTGTTGTAGTGCTGCTTGGGTTTGTCATTTGTACATTTCAGAAGACCGACATCGAGTAGTCTATTGCCCCATTTACTAGTCCTTCGTGTCTTCTCACATGCTTTAACTGACGGACGTGTTTCTTTCCAGAAAAAGAATGTACACTTGCTGTACATTCGTGAAAAAGAAAGTACACTTGCTGTACATTCGTGAAAAAGAATGTACACTTGCTGTACATTCGTGAAAAATAATGTACACTTTTAAAAATAGAGTGACAACTAGCGTTTAATCTTGGAGATTCCTTTGAATTCCATAATACTTGCCCGTGATGAAGACTTCGCGAATGAACCTTCATGATGACTCGCTGCCGTCACTGAAAACTATTGACTTCTTCAGTCCCTTTTCTTACCTTTCATTTTATGCCTGCTTGAGGTGCGTGATAATTGATGAACAAGAAATATACTTCTATGTCCGACGGCTGGATACTGCATGCCGCATCTGGTGACTAAAGTATATGACTATTAGATCATGCATACAAATTCCTTAATGGACAGAAGTGCCCCATAATTGAGACTAGGAACTACTCACAGTGAGCTTCATAACTACTAGAGCAACCGGACCCGCAAATAGCGTATATGTTTTTCTGAAGTAGGTATATTTTGGCCAGATAATTGTATTTGTGATCAGAGTAGGGTTTTCTTCAATGCTGACCATTGGCATAAGGACCTTTTCTCCATGAACATGGTCGATTGCATTTTGAAATGATCTCCCCCTACATTCACCCAAGACGTTTTTTCTATGCGTGAAATATTACCGTGAAGCTGTATTTGGGTTATTGTTTAAATTTGGTCCGGTACTCCATATACGTAATATACCCTCACAATATTTATTCCTGAAATATCGTCTTTGATTTATTAGTAAATCAATTACAGAGCCTTGTTTGTTGAACAGACGGAAAAAACAACAAAACTGGAGATAAGTTTGTTAGCTGTGTCTCGCAAATTAATAAATAAATAGGTGCATTAACAAAACAGAATCATGCAGTGAGCAACATTTCTTGGAAGACATTTCCAACGGTTTCTGTCTACTTCCGTTTTAGGGATCCGTGTTAAAAAGGGACCAGCGCTGAACTTCCTTGATAACTCGATTGTAGATCTCTGCCTGATTCAAACAAATAAAGCAGTGAAATTAATACAATTTTTGACGTGTGAGGGCAGGGCGAAAATTAATCAGATACTTAATCGGGTTCTTTTCTTTCTTATGCTTTCAACACAGTATTTTTTCTCGAAAATCATCCCGACATCTCAATGATAATTAACGATTGGCACAACGCTAGTCATCATCGTTTATTGACATGTATAAAAACAATTCACAGAGCTCATAAATACATATTGTGAATGGTCTCATCAAGATTAATTTCCCAATAATAGCTCCATATAAATATTTCCCAATAAACATATAAATGGAATGCTTTCATGAAACATTCATGACCGTCGATATGATAGATGAGTCTGCGTATTGCTGACTCCTGTATGGTAAGTGTTTTTGGGGTTATCTCATTTATTACTGATGATTAATTTTATCAAGAAATATGGCCATACGTTAAAACAATCCCGATATGTACTATACAATAAACGTGAATGTTACCTTTATTTAGTCTCTACAGGCGATTTATTGTCCCCCAGAGAGAAGCATCAATTTATCGGAGCGACGTCAGAAAATGTTCAGAATTAATTTTACTGCTGATATTTACAAGGTCCTGAACAATGGGCTATGAACATGCGTTAACGTTATGGTGAAGTACAGTATTGAAGGAAAAATCAAAATGAAATTAAATTAACTTTGAAATATATGTTCCGTAACACCTGATATAATATTTCACCTTACATTTGCCTAAAGTTATCTAGTCTTGCTTTTGCAGATGTACAATTTCATCTAGAGAGTCCCATCAGAACTAATTTATGATATCTCGTTTGTATAAACCCGAATTCTGAAGCTGGCTTCTAGCCCGGATTAAAGCGTTAGATCGATTCTTCAGTATTTAGCCGTCCTCCAAAGACGACATAATAGAAATATCGTTCATGCTCGACAGTTAGCACCAATACCAAACACGCATGAAACCAAAATTAGAAACGACAGAATTGTGTATGATGCCACGAAATCATCAGGGTGTTCTATTCGTTAAAGCTTTATCATTGACAGGTGTTCTTAAATCCAATTTGATTTTGCGAGTTTTAATATATGGAATATAATGTATTCCAGTCACCCTTTGATTGTGACTATTCATTTGAACACGGCGAATTAGACACAATATGCAAAACAAGGCCAGAAATCTTGATCGTAGTTTTACGTCAGTGTATTATAGTGTTCCATTTTGTTTACTTCGTAATGTTCACAGTCCACATCATAACAGTGAATGTATGCGTCCCTGGAGAGATCATTGACTTTAAATTCAATTCGCGATTACTCCATAATTCACTTACTTATAACCAATACCTGTACAATATTACTTTAGTGATATCTGGTCAATAATTCATTGTGCTTATAATTGAGAAAGATAATAGCTTGAAGGCGATATCTCGTTTTATTGATCCCCAAGGCTCGACTTACTTAACAGCTTGTTTTATAAATACATTACTATGAGATTGGTGTACGCCGAATTAGGCATAAAAGTTATTAGTACGTTAAATGAAGAATAATGAGTTCCAAATATGAGATTGATAAATAGTGGAAAATCAGTCATATATAGTAGATGTCGAAGACTACTACAACGCATACATGTAGTAGTGTTTCCAACTCACTAGAAGCTCATATTGTTATATATATTAGTGCAGATAAGCGTGGCAACTGAATAAACACATGAAAAGAAAGTAAAACAAATGTTACAAATGCAGAAGGATCCGTTCCATTGCGTATCATTTGCACTATCTACATACGTTTACATCGCTTAATATTCTTAAGGTGATGGGCAGCATAACGGTAACAGGCGTGGATTAGTTCTGATAACGCGTTACTCATTCTCAAGGTCACAAAATGAAACAAAAATATGTGGTTGTGTTGTTAAATTCAATAAAGCGTATTTATTTATGCGAAATAGGTGAACAAAAAAGCGGACAAGCGAATAGTTCCATGCTATTTTCTTCGTCATGGTAAACAGGAGTGTAATGTGAAGAACGCGAAGTTCATAGGGTTGTATTGAATTATCGAATGTTGTTAGTGAATTTCATATATCATGTATGTATTAATATTAACACGTTTAAAACAGATGGAGCATTTATACTACTTATTATATGAAGATAACTTTAATAGGCAAGAACAATTTTGAGACAAACCTATGTATAAGGTTCTCGTAAACCTCCAAGGTAAGTTCCCTTAATGCACAACTTATGGAACAATTTTCACATAAGGTTTCACGTAGAGATTGTGTGGTGGTCAATTTGCTCATCTTACTTTATTTTCGGTAATCTTAGGCACCGTTTCCAATTATCATTCGCGAATGAATCGTTTATTTCGTCAAATTTTCTCGAAGTCGCGATTTTCCAAGGCGCGAGGAAATGGGTTTTTTTCAAGCGAGAAAATTTTCTCGAATAAAAATCGATATCGCGATTCAGTGGTTTTTTAATCGAGAAAATATAAGCGATTGAAAGAAAACGATTGAGGATTATAGCCGAAAGTAGTACGGCAAGGTTCAGCCTGACTGACCCGCATACACGTTCGAGTTTCTGTATCATAAACACTTCAGTCAGACTATAAGTTCTTCTTCCTTTTCTATTCTTCTTTGCCTTGTGTAAGACTATAGCATGTTTTAGCTCAGTTGGCGGTTATATAGATACGATGGGGATATTGAAAGAAATTGAATTTTTTTTTTATATATACATAGGAATGGTGAACGATATATGCATATAATTATAACTTCATATTTACATATATTTTGTACGGGACACAGGCCCGGATATATGGTCAGATTGAGTCATTTGCACTTGCAATTTCGTCTATTATTTTTAGTATTTCGGTGTTTTAAAGCTGGTATTATTCCAGATTTCTTGTGCAGTATTTTTCGTGAACGTTTTTGGCATCTGTGCGTGCTGAATTTTGAGTTGATTCATCAGATTTTCGCTGTTCGCGTGGTTTTTTGTCCTGAGATCACCATTTGTCTTGTGTAGAAAGATGGCGCTGTATTGAATATAACATTGTCATACGGGGCTTTTGAGTCTTCGAAATCACTTAATTATTAATATATAGCGCGGGCTATTTGTAAAACTTTTCACAACTGTGCTTATTTTTTTGCTTGTTTGTTTGGTTGTTTGAATTAATTTTTTTTTGAGCTCCCTGTGTGGGAGTTTTGTTGTGCGGCTCCCTAAGTGGAAGTCTGTTATAAGTGCAGAACCCCACAGTTGCCTGGCTTGTGGTATATTTGATGGTAGATGAATACGTATATTTTCAATAAATTAATAAATACAAAAGGGAAAAATATATATATAAGAGAAATGATTCAAAGAAAATAATGATATTGATTATTTTTCACAATTTGATGAAAATACACTTATTCATTCACCACCAAATATCCCACAAGCCTGGTAATTGCAATATGGAAAACACTGAAAGTGGGCTGAACGCGGTTTGCTTGGCAAGATGATCAAGGTATCGCCTTTGGCTAAAAAGGAAACCTTGACGATGCGAAGATGTGTTCAAAAAGGCCTGTATAATTCAGGTCACGTGACTTGGTTGCTGAAGAATCAAACAACGCCCCCCACCGTGTATGATACTATATGAGAAATGACTGCATTAATATAAAATATGAATATAAAACGTCTTTCTCTGTCCGACAGGTTTTCAACTCCCACATTTAAATCTTTAGTTTTGTGAGAAAAAAACGAAATTTTTAACCGATGATCGTACTCGGACGAGAAATTTTTTCTCTCTTGCCAGCTATGTTAATCCAGTATGAGATGAAAATATATAATATTCAGGTGGTTTCTGGCTTGAGCTTCCCTTTGAAATCATTCATAGTTCATTTATCAAAATGTAAAATTAAGATAAAAAGTATTGTACATATGCGAAACGAACCGTTATATGCGATTCAGTCACCATTATGATAATGTATTTACTATAAATATGAAATCACTGCCGCGAATATTCTTATAATCAATAAAATTAACTTGATGATGATTTTTTTGAACTTATTCACATCTCAATAGTTTAAAAACTGTACCAACACATGAATGGATACCCTTTCCTAATATATGTTTAACTATAACAAAATATTTAATTACACTATTTTTCATCTTAATTAACCTAGAAATTCTCGACTGGAGGGCTAGCTGTTCTGGGTTATCGCCATGCGCACATTCACACCTCTATCAAGTCATGATCATTCTGATAATGCAATCAACGACGAACTCAAATCCACTTATGACCTATACCCAGTATTTACAAAAACAAGATATTGCGACTATCATCCTGTATTGTTTATACCAAGTTGCATGAATATATGAGGAAATTATCAGACGTATGAAGGGAATGACTTAACATTAACACATTGTCGACGCATACGATTATTATATAAACATGTAATTTTGTCATTTACGCTTCGCCAGAGTAAAGCTGAGCGCGGACGTCACAGGAAGCATGGTACAGGTATGTGTATAGATATTTTCAGCATACGCCCTACTTCGGCTTGTAGGAGACTATATATATTATCCGGTTATCTTACGCATTTATACAGTATAAATATAGGTTTACCATTGACAAATCCACAACCAACATTAATTGTAGTTCCCAGTTCGCGGATAGAGCGGCGTACGACGGCAACACGGCCTATGTGTCAGATATCACTCCGCCTCACGATTCTCTCGCACCTTGAAAAAACCCCGATTCCCTCGCGATTGAAGATTCGCGATCAAGAACGGATCGCGCATGGGTAAACGATTCAAAAACGATATCGCGAGAGAATGTTTTTTTTCAGAAAAGGTTCAATCGTTTTTTCTCATTTTTTTTCTCGATATCCTCGCGACTGATTCGCGAATGATCGTTTTTGAATCGAGAAAATTGAAGAAAAATCGCGACTGAAGAAAAAACGAATAATGGAAACGATCCCTTAATCTCAAGCCAAATCCTATGTTAAAAGTTGAAATAATATTGTCCGAAAGTAAAACTCCATTCTTCCTCGTTCGCTGGTATTTGGTCTCGTGGATGAATGCACGCTTTTTTGCCTGCTTTTCGGTGTCATTTTTCTTTCGTTCAGCAAAACCTAGCACGAAGAAAATTAGATATTTCAGTACATATACTATGTATATTCAACAAAAGTTATCTATATTCAAAGAAGATTACAATTTTTGTATATTATATGGAAACCAATAGCCGTCGGGGCACTCGAATAAGCGTAAATTTATTTTAATAAACGTCACTGATTACGGTTTTATTTTCGAAAAGCATGTCTTGCCAATGAAAATTGTTCACTCGATATGAGATATAGCTCAGGTGTTTTTGCCTTTCTATCCAAAAGTAACTAGGACTCTACTGCTCACTCCCCTGCAAATGATCAGTTGTACACATAATCACTGAAGAACAGCTGACACTCGGAGGTAGTTAGATTCATCTGGAACTCTAAGAATCTACTTGATGGCATTACCATGTGCCAGAGCTTCAAACATTAAATCAATGTGAACTAATCTCATCCACTGGCGTCGGAGGCATGCTAAGTGTTGAGAACGTAATTTTTGTAAGGAGGTCTAATGAAATATTGATATACACCACACATAGTAGATGTAATATGATATCGATCAGAAGCCTATCACAAAGATCCTATACATAAAAGAATCCACATTGAATATGTTCACAATATAGTCCTGAGAGCTCAGTGAAAATCGATTGTTGTACAAATGTCTTTGATTGTAAATTCCTCACATGCAATCGAAGGGGAACAACTCTGTTAGTGAAACAAGCCTGGGGCGTATGATATTATACTCTCTAGCTCATTGTCATACTAGGAATTGTTATATACCTTAGTGGCGCGGGCGGCTGAATTGAGTCTGCACTACCCACTGCTATCGATATAGTGTGCAGGTCATAAGCATATGCAAATAATTGATCAAGTGAAATTAACCCATCACATATACCTCATTGTCATCAGAAGAGCTACAGCGATGCCAGTTTCAATAAATTACGAATATGTACAGTTTTGCTGTCATCTGTCATCTATAATCTATGTACTATCATCTGTATCCTAGATGCGTGACCAATTTTAATTTAACTTCTTTTAGCTACTATGATCATATGTCTTTTAGAAGCAACCGAATTCTAAGGTAATCCGTTTTCTTGAGGACATGTTCTCTATAAACAGGGCGGATTACTAATTGTTTATGCGTCAAATATTTTTGTTTTTGGATTATTGGATGTATTCTATACGGTAACCTCTATATATGATATACTTGATATCGTGACATATCGTCTTACATTTGAGGAGTAAATCAATTACCGATCCTTGTTAGCAAGGAAAACGGAAGAAAACGTGAGGACCTCTTCGTGGTAGCATAAGACAAATTTGATACATGAATAATCACGAAGTTTGCATCGAAAGATCTGTCAAGAGAATACACGAATGGATGCATTGATAAAATAGAATCACTGAACAAAATCCAATGAAATAAATTTCCAACGATGTCGGTCTACTTTCATTTTGAGGATCAGTGTTAAAAAAGGACCAACGAGGAACTTCCTTGATAATGTGATTGCCGGCCTTTGGTTAATTCACACCAATGAAGCTGTGGATTAATACGACTGTTGATTTGCTGTGAGAGCAAAGTTTAGTCAGATATTTAATTGGTTTATTTTTTCTTCTTGGCTGTTCAGTTCAGCCCAACTTTTTGACCGAGGAATTCATCCCCGACATTGCAATGATAACGATTAACACGAAGCGGGGTAGAGATGGTAAACGGTATTTTGGCGCGAAGCGAATTATTGTCGTTTTTTATTGGCACGAATAATAACAATGTGCAGAGCTGATGCATAACTATATTAATGGTCCCATCAAGTTTAATTCCCCAATACTATCTCCATATAAATATTTCCTAATAAACATATAAATGGAATGCGTTCATGAAACATTCATGGCCGTCCATAACAAAGATGTATGAGTCTGCGTCTGATTGACTCATGTATGGTAAGTGGTTTTGGGTTCCATGATTTATCAATGATGGGTAATTTTATCAAGGAAAATGAATAAAACAGTCCAGATATGAATACAGAGGTATATAATAAACTTGAATGTTACCTTTATCTCGTCTTTACAGACGATTTTTGTCCTCCTGAGAGAAGCATCCAATTATCTGACCGACGTCCGGAAATGCCAGAATTAATTTACGACTGCTATTTACAAGGTTCTGAACAATGGGCTATGCACATTGGCTGACGTTATGATGAAAGACCGTATTGAAGGAACAATGGAAATGAAATTAAATTAACTGTTCCGTTACACCTAATATGACCTTTCACCTTACTCTTGCCTAAATTTCCTCTAGAGAGTCCCATTATATTACGCCAGAAGGAAGTAATTATTCTTCCTCTGTCACGCAATGTTAAATGACATCATTTCATTGAAAGATCTCTACTGACATCAGACGAATAATTCCCGGACATTACGTTTTATCACAATATGTCAGTGATCACTTAGACGGTATGATAACATGATGTAATCCAGTACCGATTTCAATGAAACAAGACCGACCGGGGTACCAGATTTGACTAGTTCCGCGTTGAAGACAATACCGCAATTCAACTGGCAGTAAATATTGTTAATTACGTGCAGGATTTGCGTGAAATTTACAGACAATATTTTGGACTCACTCATCGATATTCCGCCGCCAGTACTTTAACTGAATATCAACCAATCGTAAGGCTAGCCTGCCCAACAGTCCAATACATTCGGCGTAAAAAAACTGCCCGACAGGCTGAATCGGTGAATGAATTCCTTTTTACCTGCAGGAAAAGGTGAGAGAGGGACCAAATCATGTTCAATGACCTAATCATGTGATTCAGTGCTGGTAACAATATAACAGCCCATCTCCGAAAAAATAAAGATAACACGGGAAATCCGGTATCCCCCTCCCATCGACAAACTCCAATTCAGCAGAGGCCTGAGTATATATGAATGCCTCAACTACATATATGTAGTTTTTTCACTAAAATCGTCACATTCGGTATATCCACATGGGATTTCTCGACTCTCTATACTACAATCCCTCATCAGGACCTTATTGACCGTATAAGTTCATTAATAGTATCTGTGTTCAAGAAAACTGATCGTAGATATATTAATGTCGGAAGCCATAAAGCATTCTTTAGCTCGACTACATACAAGAGATATCTTTCATGGGATGTTTCTTTGTTTATAGAGTTGCTTGAATTTCTCATTAAAAATATCTATGTGAAATTTGGCAACACAATATATCAGCAGCATATAGGTATTCCAATGGGTACTAATTGTGCACCCCTGTTGGCTGACCTGTATCTGTTCTCTTATGAATATGACTATATGCTGGCGCTTTCAAAAACCGATCCACTCAAAGCCCGTTCCTTCTCATTCACCAAACGCTATATAGACGATCTTCTCGCTGTGGATAATCGCTATATAAATGACGCAGTGAAGGATATATATCCATCTTCACTGGATTTGAAGGAAACTACAGATACACTGCAGATCAGCTTAATCTTCCAATTAGTGAACAGGGTTTACGCACTGCTGGCGCGCCAACGTGCTGGCCTAATCACCAAGACTTATTACACCCCCCCATGATGTGACCCTTGCCGTCACGCGCCGGTAGAATATAGTCCGGTCAAACCACTGAACCATTGTAAGCATGTCGGCGGTAAACAAAGGCTCCCCGTTGGGGCGCTTGCCGGATTGCGCGCTAACAGCAGTCACCGCTTAAAACTGAATTGTTTTCAAAGAGTTCCCCTCTGGCGGTGTACGGCAAGAACACAATCTATTCTACAGTTTAAATTACTGGCTAAGTAATTAAAAAAAATATATAGAAGATTTGACTTCTTCAATAAGAATGCTGTAAATGATTATCTATCATTTTTTGTTTGCGCTCCAAGGAAACTCGGTCGTCTTGTGAACATTCGGTTGAGACTACGAATAATCTTCATTAACAACAAGTTTCGCCAAAGATAGCTTAAAGTATGCCTAAATATATTATCAGAATTCATAAAACGTTGGTGTGTGCAAATTGCGAAGGCCGCCTCCTCTTTCAGAACGGCCAGTAAAACGGTTGAACGTAACATTTCAAATGAATACAGCTTCGTATAAATTCAGACACACGGGCGAGTCGAGGTCATAATCGGGGCAACATGCAGTGCTCGGTCAGACTAGTTGTCTCTTTGGCTTGTCTTGTTACAACCGCCTAACCAAAATATACACAGAAATTCAAAAGATCAATTAGCCCCTTACAGAAAATGACAAATACTTGTATATGCTCTTTATTCGTTACCGCCCGACTGTTAAAGGTTGCACACGAAACTTCCGATGAGGAAATAAGAATTAACAAGTCTTTATGGCCCACACATCGTTCCAGCTTAGTAACAAAAAAAGAAACAATAGCAGAGATTTCTACCTAAATAATAAGTTAATGCCATTTCATTTCTTTTCAAATGAGACCCAGACGCGCATTTTGTTGGACGAAAGCGGGATATCGCTTTACCCCGTCAGAGAGAGAATGCACTGTTATGTTTATATTATCCACTTGTTTAGGCCAAACTTAACGAGATGATTAACCTTTACAGTGTTGTTTTCTTGCTGACAATATAACATCCGTTATTCTGTTCGACAGGAAGTATGCATTAACGCATATGAAATGTAGGTCTTGGTGTTGGGGACGGAGGGAGGGACTTCAGCTATAAATAATGTGGGTCCACTGTTCGTTTTACCATTCTCACCTCGTCTCTCATTACAGAAACCACTCTACCTGGTCTTACTGAATATCTCACTTACTATCGGCAAAACATATTTTTGTGCATAAATAACCTGCGATGATATACATGTACGTATACGTACCAGAAAGAGCCATGCGAACTTGTACATAGCGATTCTTATTTACTTCTATTTATATCTCCTAGTAATCTCTCATTGTTATTTATTATTTATTCATTTATTTAGTTACTTATTTAGCGCTGGAAAAGGTATTCAAAAAACAAAGAAATGTACCGTACCGCGAAATTCAAATAAAACATTGAGTTGATGGGCCGCGAAATCCGAATGGGAAGCGGCTCTAAAACTACAATTTCAATCAAAAAACGTACATGTACTCAAGTGAAATCGTATTGAACTACCGTCGACTGTACTGTTTTCACAGTAATATGGATTATAACTTAAAGTGAAAGATTTTTCCATCAGTCGGTGTCCTTCCTGCCGAATCATACTGTCGGTTCAGTAAAATATAACTTCTGCGCAGTAATATGTTTCAATATTTCAAACACGTGTTCTCATTTTCCCGCGAAAAGCGCCGTGGGGATAAACTGGTCGCGCGGGGCTATATTTAGCATGTTCAGACAGCATCCAACACTTGTACCAAAGTTCGTCTGGATAGCGGAGTTGTGTGTAGACGCCAGATTTCATGAGGGTTGATCTATTTCACAGAGGAGTGAGTTATGTTTTATTGGTGACAAATCCGCAGAAAGGGATTAATCAAACTTCAATCAAATTAATCAACCGATTTCTAGTAAAAAGGTACGGGTATTGCATAATTCGTTTCATCGGTTCTTGTCCCACTGATTAAATATTTATACACTGCATAATCCGGTAGTAAAATCCCGGACATTTACTCTTGAATGGTCAAAATTAACACAATTTGCAAGAATTTTTGAATATATAAAAACGAATGACTTGAACTTGCATATCTGTATGAGGAGCGGCCGTAAGATGAAGCTTCCAATAAACAAATACCCACACTTTACTACCAGAAACGCTATTCCTTGATACGCGCAAGTCTGGGTCAACTTTGAAAGCAGGTGTCCGACGAAGCACAAATTACAATCCATTTTGCAAGCGGTGTTTATGATTAAAAAAATATTGAATCTATTTCCTTTCACAAATTTTTAGATGGAATGCAAATACGCTTGATCGAGGTCGACGTGTTCGCCAGTAACACAAATTCATACATCTGATGTTATTTAATAGGTATGAATTACAAGCAGACATTCGTGCCGATTAACGCCACGTGGACTCCCAACTGATTTTCTTGAGCTCGCTAACAAAGACCTCGCTAGCGGGCTCTTCCCGCAGCTCGCTTCCAGCCATTGTCTGACCGTGCTGATAGCGCGCGGCCTTCAATCATGTCGACGGACTACATTCAACAGAGTTAGAACAATGGCCAGGCGATAATCATGGGCATTGGCGCACTATACCTTTGTGTTGGCACGCTTCGTTTGCGCGCCGTTCGTGCGCCAAAATTAACCTTTCAGCTGGCCTGATCTGTAGCCCTACAGGCACATCTTATTTAGATCTCTACCTCTATAAAAATGAAGCGGGCATTCTCTCTCGTCGACTTTATGACAAAAGAGATGATTACAATTTCGACATCGTAAACTATCCCTTTTTGGAGAGTAATATTCCAGTGGGACCTGCATATGGCGTATACATATCTCGCTTAGTAGGATTTGCTAGATACTGTGTTAAATGTGACGATTTTAATCAACGTCACAAACATTGTTGCAGAAACTTATAAAACAGGGCTATTCCACCAAGCGCCTCCACTCAAAGTTTCTCAAATTTGGCGATACATATCGCATACTGATAGCAAAGTACGAACGTAGCGTGCAAGATCTATGGCGCTACGTTTCGTAACTTGTGTCTAATTCCGCTTAATCCGGGGCTAGGGGCCGTATGAACCCATGTACTTCAAGATCCTCACGGTACTCATATGAACAGTCACAATCAAAGCGTGACTGAGATACATCATTCTTTAGATGACGACTTTACAACGAATATTATGGATTAAGTATACTGATCAGCGATACGGATTTGATATTTTTGGAACATCATGATGTCTTGCCGGCATCATTGAAAGCTGTTGACCGCTTCTCTCTTGCAGGAAACAAGCCTATGTTTATGTATACTTTTGTCTTTTTGAATTTGGTGCTAATACTGTTATATGGAAATGGAATAGGTCTTTGGATTATGGACGCGGATATTCTCTAATGGACGACGGCTGGATTATGAATGACGGACTAGACGCTTGTAACATAGTAATAGATGATAAATTGGAACAGCGTGACATGCTGAATGCTGTGACATAAAGGGAGATAATTCAAGCCCCTGGTGGTATTATACCGTGCTGAAGAGCAAGAAGGATAACAGCTGTTTAATTTTATGGCGGAATTAATGGGAAATTGCTCAGTGGCCATTCAATTGGTTGCAACTCCAGCGCCAAGTCGGAATCGGACTGTACATTCTCCCAAATTGTACAATTTTCCGTCTTCAGGACGAAAGGCGAATTATCGCATAATCCTTCATTCATGGAGATTTGATAGATAGAGAGAGAGAGAGAGAGAATTAAGGTTTAACGTCGCATTCAGGAATATTTCAGCTATAAAGCGACGATCAAACAAAATTCTAAGTAATCAATTCAAAAACTCGGTAAACTAATGCGTTAAAACAGGTACAAACATTAAAATTTGTACAACAAACCAGTCTCTCTCAAATAATTTAAAATACAATTCTCTTTCACTCTGCTAAAAAGATCTTCCAGCGTAGCAATCTTAAACTCTGTGCAGTCTATGAGAATATGTTTCACCGTGAGATCTTCATGGCAAGGTATACACCTTGGAATCGGCTGCTGTTTTAGTAAATATTCATGAGTTAATCGTGTGTGACCGATCCTAGATCGTCTAATCATGGCCTGGTCAAAACGTTTATGACTGTTCAGATGAGTATAACCAACCGTCTTTTTTGAACTCGCGAGTTGTTTATTATCCACAGTATCCCATAAAGATTGAAACAGCTTTCTAACATAAGCGCAGATAGATGGTCTGAAATCGCTGTATGGGATTCCAACAGGATCAACTTCTTCATCTAGAGCTGCCTTAGCCAATCTGTCAGCTTCAGTATTGCCTTTGATGTCAACGTGACTAGGCACCCAACAAAACACGATATCCATCTGTTGATCAAATCTGGTGTCATATAATTGTAGAATTTTCAAGATGGTGGGATGAGTTGAATTTCCACTTTTAATTGCTTTAAAGCATGATAGTGAATCTGAGAATATGACATATTTTTTCCTTCTAGTGGATCCAATACCTTCTAAAGCTGATAATATAGCTTTTGCTTCTGCAGTAAATATGAAGCTTTCACCTGGCAGACGATACGTTTTAGTTTTGGAACTAAAGATAGTAGCAGATGCTACTCTCTCACCATCTTTAGAACCATCTGTATAAATAGCCTGATGTGATCTGTATTTCTCTCTCAGTAGACCAAATTATTGTGTATACACGAGCCAGCTCGTGTCTGCCTTTTTATATTTAGTCAGTGAAATATCTACTTCTGGCGTGGCTAACTGCCATGGTGGAGTTGGCAAGAGCTCGTTAGGTAAAATTTGACTAACTTTAATACCAGCTGCTACAAGGTGTGGTTTCATACGGATTCCAAGAGGTAGAATAATCGAGGGTTTCTTTAAATAGATATCTGCGTACTGAGGCTTGAAAACACAGTTATATGCAGGATTTGAGTGGTTCGAACGCAGTTTTGTGATATATTGCAGCGATAATTTAATTCTCCGAAGTTCTAAAGGAAATTCATCCGCTTCGACATACAAGCTTTCTTTGGGTGATGTTCTGAACGCACCGAGGTAAAGTCTTATTCCTTGATGGAGAATAGGATCTAGCTTTGCCAAGTTTGACTTGTTTGCACCATTGTAAACAATAGAACCATAATCGAGTTTGGAACGAACAAGTGATCGATATAAATGGAGGAGAGTTTGTTGATCCCCCCCCACTTATAGCTGGCAACTACTTTCAACAAATCTGGAGCTTTCGTGCATTTGGCTTTCAAGCAATTTATATGTGATTTGAATGATAGTCGTTGATCAAACAATAAGACTAGAAATTTGACCTCTTTTACCACTTTGATTTCAGTTCCGTCTAATATAAGTTCTGGATCTTTGTGCTGGAAATATTTTCTGCAAAAATGTACACAATTTGTCTTAGCTCTGGAGAATTTGAAGCCATTTTCTAGACACCATTTCTGAATTCTGTTTAGACAAAGTTGTAATGTTTTCTCAATATTGTGTATTCTTTTCCCACTACACGATATATTGAAATCGTCTACAAAAAGTGAGCCATCAATTAATTTATTCAGAACTGCTGCCAAGCTGTTGATCTTGATACTAAACAGAGTAGTAGACAAAATACTGCCCTGTGGGACACCCTGGTCTTGATCAAAATGATCAGACATAGTTGTACCTAAACAAATTTGGAATTGTCTATCATTCAAAAAGTTGGAAATACAAACGGGTAAACGGCCTTTTAATCCCATATTTTGAGGATCTTTAAGAATCCCGGATTTCCATGTAGTGTCGTAGGCTTTTTCTAAATCAAAAAAGATAGAAACCACGTGTTCGTTCTTGGCGAAAGCATTCTTAACATACGGATCTAATCTGACTAAATGCTCGGTTGTACTTCTATATTTACGGAAACCAGCCTGAATATCAGTAAGTTTCTTTTCAGTTTCCAGGTACCAAACAAGGCGATCATTTAGCATGCGTTCCATTGTTTTGCAGACACAGCTAGTCAGTGAAATCGGACGATAATTACCAGGGTCTGTATGGTCACGACCAGGCGTTGGTATTGGTATAACTATGGCATTGTGCCATGACGGAGGAAAGTCTTCTTTATACCAAAGTCTATTGAATATGCGTAATAGGATTTCTAGAGATGATTCCGGTAGATGTTTCAAAAGCTGATAATGAATATTATCAGGGTCTGCAGCAGAATCATTAGCTTTCGTGAGAGAAGCATGACGTTCTTCAATTGTAAACGAAGCGTTATAACCTTCATGATTACCGGAGGGGAATTTAATTTCATTGTTCTCTTCTCTTTTTTGGAAACTTTGAAATTTAGGTACATAATTTTCTGACGAAGAGTTTTTGGCAATTGTTTCTCCTAATGTATTTGCAATTCCTACTCTGAGTAATCACCTTATTTCCTTCGTTGCGATTATGAACGTTGGACTTGGAGCTTTTACCTTTTATTCTTTGGATCATATTCCAAACTTTTGTTATAGGAGTATGAGTATTTATCTTAGAAACGTAATTTCTCCAAGAATCACGTTTATTCTGTTTCATGGTTCTACGAGCTTTAGCTCTTGTAACTCTGAGATGTTTCAAATTTTCAGGATTAAGATGTCGGCGGAAATATCGTTCAGCCTTCTTCCTACATTTTCTTGCTTCTTTACAGTCATCATTAAACCAAGGTTTCTTAATATGTGTAACTCCTGAAGATGTGGGGATGGTTTGGTTGGCAATTTCTATCAACATATCTGAGAATAGCTGTATACTCGGGCCACTCGGGTCAGTTTGCTTTCTTGAAATTAAACCTTGTGGAATGAGGGTCATCAGCTGAATGAACAGCTTTTAGGACAGTGGGAAAGTGATCCCTTCCACAAAGGCCATCATGAACAGACCAAGAAAATTCTTCAAGAATAGGAAGGTCGCAAAGTGAGATATCCAATGCTGAATAGATTCCATGAGCCGAGGACAAATGTGTATAAGAACCATCATTAAAAATACACAAAGAATAATTTGATATAAAATTTTCGAGAATTTTACCTTTACAATTGTCTTCATTATCCTAGAGGATATTACGACCGTTAAAATCACCCATCATTAAACAAGGTTTCGAGAGCTGATCGTAAAGATCTTGAAGCTTATTAAGCCAGAGACTACCAGAAGAGGGTATGTACACCGTGCATAATGTGAAAACAGAATTCAGGGTAATACGAACTGCTACAGCTTGTAAATTTGTCACTAAATCAACAGGACTGTGTAAAACACCCATTTTAACCAATATTAAAGAGCCGCCAGTAGCTTTTCCATTTTCGTCTGATGGTTCATAATCTTGAGTTAATAATTGGAGTTCGTTTAAATTTGGCCAAACTCCTTTGCAATTTCACTGAACGATAGTTGGTGGCTGAGCCATCTTTAGTCTGTATATAGAAATAAAACACAAAACTGCCCAAGCCAAGATATATAAGGTTACAACACATATAAGGGGAATGAGAAGAGGTGCCGACATACTGACTGCGTCACATGACTTCACAGAGCCATTATGTACGTTTTATTTTGGGTAATTCTTTTTGACCTTTCTTTTTTATTTTTTATTTATTCTCTCTCATCTTTTTTACTTTTCTTTTTATAAACTTCTTTCTCTCTCTCTTGTCCCAACAAGTCCTTCGACCTTTGGTTCAAGGAAGTCTCGGCTTTTAACGGACGATCATTACACTCAACATACTCCTCACCAGAAAGCATGGGTGACTCGTTGGTAGGAGTGGGAGTAGCATCGACTATTTTAGGCTCTTTGCCGGATTCGATATCTATGGTATTCTCTTTTTTCTTCTTTTTTCTGATTCGAGGTAGCTTTATTACCAGAAGACTGTTGACTACTTTCTTTCTCTGTGAACTCCTTCATTACTTCCTCGTTTGGTGTGAAGTTTACATCTACACCGGAGTGAATATGATTAATGAAGGAATCCACAGACTGCACAGGTGCATCCTGACCCGAAACACTACCAGTATCCGGTAAGTTGTCACCCTTCAATTCAACTTCCGGAGTTAATACTATGTCAACACTTTCAGACTTCTGATCACCTGACTTGACTTCATCATCGCAAACCTCACTATCACTGACAACTTCATCTTCCGAATTACAATCTTCATCCATCGTGCCAACGAGACCCTCGTGGTGATTTGGGGTTTTCTCATTGCTCCCGGCGGAGACTATCTTCTGATGACGTTCGGTGGCCTTGCCATCAGGGCCTACAGTCTTCCATAAATCTATATAGTTTTGTTGTTTTTGCTGAAGAGCCTCGGCGGAAAGTCCTTTTCGAACTTCTGCGGACGGAACAGGGCGAAGATCTGAGGAATCATCTTTTCTATCGTTAGCTACGTTATCTTCAGGAACTTGTTTGGCCTTTGGACAGGTTTTTTTAAGGTGTCCTTCCTGATGACAAATCAGGCATTTATTTTGCAAAAGACACCTCGAGTTCATGTAATCTTCTGAACCACAAGTATAACATGTTTTTACTTGATCGTTATACCATACAGGAAGTCTCATACAATGTACCTCCAACTAAAATAGAAGAAGGAAGAGTACGTTTGAATTTCGACATCCAAATTCTTCGAACTCCTGTCTCAATCTCTCTATCAAACGAGTAGAACATTTTTTGTACAGAGAGAACATCACCATAAAACTCAAAAGCACTTCTGATTGCAGAATCTGGGAAATCGCATGGTCCTTTCATCTTTACGAGCAATTTCCCTAGATCTATTTCCTCAAAATGGCCACGTTGATCTCCAACGCGAATACCTTCCAGCACTAGGCGAGTTTTGGCAATTTCATTTGCTAGTGTGACGTTCCACAGCATATTTGATACCTGTACTAGACCTTTAAGGACTGACCGTCCTGATTCACAGTGTCTTTTAATGCGCGATTTATATCAATCGCATTAGCTTTCTCTAGACCTTGAAGTTTTAGGCTCAGTCACCTATCAAACTTTCTAAAGGCCATAGTGAAGACAAAAAAATTCAAAGTCCCACTAGGGAATCTCAATACAACTACAAACTACAAATAGTAACACGCACAAACCCCAACAGTGTGCCTCCCCACAGAGTAAACATTGCCTACCCACCGAGGGAGCCTCACTCCAAAGGTGAAGGTGAAAACTATATATAAGCAGTACAACAATACACTCTCTCTGAACCTCAGGACTCGGTCGAACAATAGCCCAGTTCTAAACCTGGCCCGTTGCTGGGTAACACCGAGGAACAAAAGAACAGAGAACAAAAGACTCGCTCAAACTTGTATTCTGAGGGCTAGCCTTCAGTATACACCTTCAATATGTACATGTATTTAGCCTAGCTCGATAAACGCAGATATGTGTAAATCGACCTAAGCCAAACCGAACGAAAAACGAACCAACTAAAAACTTGATCAAGCCAACAAGGAAATGTATATACACCATCAAAATACGAAATATTTACAGACAGCGAACAAACAGAGAAGAGGGAGACAGAAAAAAAACCCACCGACCCTCTCGGTCACAAAGACCGAAACGGTAGTAATGGCATATCTCTGCCTTCCCAAACCAGGCCAAATTGACTATGTCAGAAAAACGCCCTGAACAACAAAAACTGAGAAATAATTCCGAACTTTCACCACAGGCATTTGCCAAAAGTATACACAAAATATATTACACAAAAATCAGAGCTAAGATCAGCTGAAATCCGCAAAATTAGACAACTTTCTCGGAGCGAAGTGAATACACGTCCGACTCCCAATCTCTCTACATCCGGGCTCCTCTGATAGATAGAAGATTGTTTGGGATATTTTAAGATATTATATGGCCGAAATATTTAACGCTATCTCTCATCATGAGCAACAGATAAAAAGAGAATTCATAATTAGCTGCATAAAGCATCATCTTCTGGAGTTCAGAGAGCTTGGGTAGAAGTATAAAAAGCGTACTTTATAACATCTGTTCCAAATTCGAGTCGAAACCCTTCAACAGAGTCTCAGGTGATCAGGAAATGTTTGTAAACAACTTATCTTGCGTCTACGCTAAATGGTTCGCACGATTCCTGCAGTTGAATTGTATGTATAGAAATATTGGCGAAACACCAATATAGGTGTAGGGCAGAAGGAAGCAACTATTCTCCCTATGCCCCGCAAAGTTAAATGACATGACATCATTAAAAGATCTCTACTTTACTGACATCAGACGAATAATACCTGGACATTACGTTTCATCACAATATATCAGTAATCACTTAGACGGTATGAAAACATGGTGCTATTAAGTACCAGGGGTGCTCGATTTCACTAGTTCCGCGTTGAAGACAATACCGGAATTCAATTGGTCGTATTGTTGCCAGCGCTCGTTAACTCTACCTGGCCTGGGGGAGGGGGGTTGGCGAAATGGCCCCCCTACCAAACTTTCTGCGGTATCTCCGGAACGACAAAAAATGGAGAGCTGAAACTCCTTGACTTTATAGTTTATCATATTGCGGTCATTTTGAGCCTAGTTGCATACCCTCCGATCAGAGAATCATGGGCAAATTCAAGATGGCGGCCACGTGGGGTACCAGAAAAGTGATGTTTTTGTCATATTTCTTCAAAATTTCAGATTTTCCGCGATGAAAAGTCGGAAAAAACTATTTTATTTCACATCACAATAATATTTACTAATTTAACATGCAGTTTTCATGGAGAAATTGCATAAATAAAAAAATTGGAAAATCCGACTGAAAAATCGACCAAAAAATGCCGTTCTTTAAAATGACGTCACTGTGACGTCATCAAAGCGGTCATCTTAGATGTTTTACATTTTCTGGTAGAGCTTGACCCAAGGGTAGAGTGTGGTCAGTTTCAGCTCCCTAGCTCAAGGGATAAGAAAAATAATTAGGGGGGGGCATTTCGGCCCCTCCCCCAGGGCTGAACAGGTCCCAAAAAGGCTAGACCAGATAGGGTTAATTACGTGGAAGATTTGCGTGAAATTTAGAGACATTCACCGATATTTTATCTGAATATCAACCAGTCGTAGGGCTAGCCTGTGCCATAGTCCGATACATTCGGGGATACGAACATTGCCCGACAGACTGAATCGGTGAATGAGTTTCTTTTTACCATTATACCAATCTTTGAGGTCTCGTATGTCGTCAAGGACCTCACAAACGCTTTAATGGCATTGTTTTTATTACAAATGGTTATCTATACTAAATTAGTTCTTTGTGTGGTAGGGATGAAGGTAAGACGGGATAGGGCGGGTTGCCACACTGATTTTGGCAACTTAAGGTCATTTTGAGGTCACCATTGGGTCAAATAATGTCAAATGGGTAAAAATCGTTTATAACTTAGTATCCGCCGTATTGTTTGTTACGAGTATTCAAGCTGAAATTGGTTGTATGCATGTGGTGTAGAGCTGATGGCAGTCATAGGTAAAACGTTATTTATTAGGGTCTTTTTAGGGTCACTTTTGTGTCAAATAAGATAAAAAAAATTGGTGACAAAAATCGGTTATAATTCGATAATCACAGTACTAATTGTTATGAATGGGAATCCAAGCTGAATTAATTGAATGTAGTGTAGGATTCAATTATTAGAATCAAGGTGTTTTAGAGTAACTTTTGGTTCAAACGAGGTCAACAATGAGTACAAATTGGTTATAAATTAAATCCACAGTACAAATTGATACGAATGGGTATCCAAACTGGATCGGTTGCATGTAGTGTAGAATTTAAGGTAGTCACGGATAACATGTTTCTCATTAAAATTAAGGTCCTAGAGATCCCTCTATTTTGATAAATTTGTACGATGAACGAAGGATAATGCCTTGAGCTATACAAGCAACATGAAAAAGTATGATTATTTGATAACCACATATGACCGCCATTTTGAATTTGACCATCAAGTCTTGATCTTACATATATATATATAGATAGGTTGAAATAGGTGTAAAATATAAGGCTATGGCCAGAGATCCCTCAGTTTTTATAAATTTGTTATATGAGCTAAGAATAATACCTTGAACTATACGAGTAAAAGGAAAAGGTGTGATTTTCAGATGACCTCATATGATCGCCATTTTGAATTTGATCATCAAATCGATATGCAAACATTCAAAATGGAACTAAGATGTCAGGTTATGCATATAATGCATACAGATCATTTGGTTCTGATAAATTTGCTCCCAAGTGAGCTAAAGTGACCTCAAAATGCCCTTTACTGCTCAAAATCCGGGTGATATCACCTCCCACTGTGAACTCTACCACGCAACTAACTAATTTAGCATGGATACACATTTGTAACAAAAACATTATCATCAAAAGTCGCCTTTGGTGTCATTGGCCGATCGTCTATTCGATCTGACCTTTGGTATTTATTCGTCGTCTAAAGACGACATAGCCGAAATATCGTTTACGATGGACAGTTAGCACCGATTCCAAACTCACATGAAACTAAAATTGGAAACGAGAGAAGAGATTTTGAGTGATGCTACCAGATCATCATGATGTTCCATGCGTAAAATCTTTATTCTTAATTCCAAGATGATTTTACAATCTAAATACCTAGATTATAATGTATCTCAGTCACTCTTTGATTGTGTCTGTTCATTTTAACATGGCGAATTAGACATAATTTGCGAAACAGCGCCAGAAATGTTGTATGTTACGATCATATTTTTACGTCAGGTGCGATACTATAGTGTTCCATTTTGTTTACTCAAAACCATCAACAGAATAAAAGTTACAAAAGTTAGACGGATCGGCTTCATTGCGTAACATTTGCATTATCTTTATACTTATACGTCGATTTACATTCTTAGAATGACGGTCAGCATAACGGCTACAGGCGGGAATTGGTCCTAATAACAACATGTTCGTCATGTCCAATGCCATACAATGAAATCAAAATATGTGGCTGTGTTTGTTAAATTCGATAAAGCGTATTGAAGAAAAATAGGTGAACAAAGAGCGCGGGCAAACAAATAATCGTCCTTTAATTCCAGGCTATTTTCTTCGTCGTGACCAACACCCGTATAATGTGACGGACGCGAAGCTCATACGGTTGTATTGAGATATCGAAAGTTGTCAGTGAATTTCGTATATGATGTACGTATTAATTACGCACGTTTAAAATAGAGGGAACATTTATGCTACTTATTATATAACGATAACTGTAGTATGCAAGAACAAAATTGAGACACATCGCTGTGTAAAAGGCTCTTGTAAACCTCCAAGGTAAGTTCCCTTATGGGGATAAATTTTCACACGAGGTTTCACGTAGAGGTTGTTTGGTGGACAATTTGCTCATCTTACTTTATTTCCGGTACCCAATTAGGTTGGTTTGTTTGTCCAGTCCATATGGCCAGAGTTTGGGTAGAAACATAATGAAATATCGTCACGACAATATCTGGGGTTACGGTGGTAAAAGGAAACACTATTGGAAGGTCGTCCCAGTGGATTTAAAAAAAGGGGTACTTGAATTGGAGTGATATGCAAGTGGTGCGAAAAATTGAGCAAAGAACAACCATATGAATCTACAGGAAACTTCGCTCGCATTTAGACTGTAGAAAATATCTCAACCGCGCTATTATTGCAGATGTTCATGTATCAACGTTGTACTATTCTAACATTTTTGTTGTAAGTTCAACGTCGAAAGTTGATCATTTTGCCTGAATTTTGTTTCCATAATAATAATAAATAGCTTAACCTTGTTAATATTGGTGGGCTAATTGTATTGTTATCGTTCTGGATCCGCATATATAAACCAACGAAATCGTTCATTTGTGTAAATAGTGTTATCACCAAGCGTTAGTTCAAGAGTTAAAGGTTTCATCTGCTTCAACACATATTTACACCTCGGTTACTTTCATTTGTCACGACATGAAACCTTGTGACGACATCAAACCTTGTAATATTGCGCTTGATGATTGTTTAGCACCGAATTCTAGATGTAATAATTTCAAAAAATCTATACATGCAAGTGTGGACACCGTGGATGTCCCACGTGTCCACTCTTTAATATTTCAGCTTCATTTAGTTCCGCGTTAACTGGAAACTCATATTCTGTTAAATCGTATGTTGATCTCAGTGGTTCTACCAAAACTGTATTTATTTAGTTTCCTGTAAGAAGTGTGGTCAACAGTATGTTGGCAAGACCACCCAAAGACTCCATCTTAGGGTGAACGGTCACAGAAGATCCGTTAGGAAAAAGCAATTGCTTATAGGTAAGCATTGTTTTGGACCCGGCCATGGCTGGGATAACTTTAGTATTCAGATCATAGACGTCGTCTATCCATCAGCCAAGGATTCCGCCTTTGGATATCAGAGAAAAATCCGAGAGCGGGAATTATTCTGGATGCTAGAACTTGGGTCGGTGTTTCCGTTTGGTTTAAATGATAATGTTAGTTGGTTTGGCAATGCTACAAACTGCCGTTCAAATGTATCCAACATAACCCAGCTATTTAATCCTCATCAACGGAGACATAATAGTTCGATGATTCACGACCATGTCACTTTAAATTATTTAGTGGGTTTAACTATCACATCCAATAGTATGCATAGCTGACGTACAGTTCTGTATGCGTTACCTCTGAGACCTTTAGATCATATAGCCAGAGATATACAACAATCTGCGTCTTCATGAAATATAATACCACATAACATCATTAAAGTATGTCAAGATATAGCGTATTTTCGGTTGTATCGTCCAGTGAACATAATCGAAACATATCAAGATCTGCTTTTCTTGAAACTCAACTACTTAGATAAATGACTGGACATTATTAATTAACCTTGAATCCTGAATGATACGCAACGCTGTACCAAACTATTTTAAGTTCACAGAACCTCCTTGCATTTCATATAAGTATACTAAATCTATAGCCACCAAAATATTCAATTGCTCCAATGCTGTCAATGAGTTTGACTGGAACTTATACACGTCAGGAGGCTATAGTTATGATTGTGAATCGCCGAACTTTATACACCATGCAAACATATTGTGACTGGTGACCTTGGTGTGGTGAGAGATAAGAACCTAAATATAGAGAGCCGAGAAGAATAAATTTGAAGGCCGACCAGAAGATAGTCATATCTGCATCGGAACAGTACATGTACTGTACATGGTCTAAGCGAGAAAAAGTTGAACATACAAGTACTCGCTGATTTGCTGGAACTCACCAAGAGCAAGGTCGTTGAAACAATCCGCTATGTTGACAGAAGTACTCTTCCCCAAGTAAAACAAGTACTGAGGAACTTAAATTCGCAAGAAGTTCTCGCAAATCTCCAGAGTAAATTCGTCATAGCCCCAGCAGACAAAGCTCCAAATAATATAATATTCATATGTAAATATTACTATTACCAGGTGCTGGTTAAAGAATTGAGTGTAGACATATCATCATCAAATACGTCTACTTACACCCAAACTGCATTTACTCTGGAAGAATTATTTAACAATCACAAAACGTTTCTCAGGGAAAGAGGTTTTTGTCTTCCAACCAATCGTAACGACATACCAAAAGTATACTCTGGGAGTATACTCCAAAAATGCATAAATCAACACACAACGCTAGATTCATATCTGGTTCTAGAAGCTACACCACCAAGCTCCTTTCAAACCTATTGACGCGGGCCCTTCAGGAGGGAAAAGCATTTTGGGAAAGGTATTGCGCCACTATTTCGAAACCTCTGGCGTTGAATGTATGTGGATATTGAAAAACTCAAAATGTCTCACGGACGAACTTGATGCTAAAGGTCACATACCGTGCAGACATGTATACACATGCGATTTCTCGACTCTCTATACTACAATCCCCATCAGGATCTTATTGACCGTCTAAGTTCATTAATAGTATCTGTGTTCAAGAAAACTGATCGTAGATATATTAATGTCGGAAGCTATAAAGCATTCTTTAGCTCTACTACATACAAAATATATCATTCATGGGATGTTTTTTTGTTTATAGAGTTGCCTAAATTTCTCATTAAAAATATCTAACTAAATTTTAGCAACACAATATATCAGCAGCATATAGGTATTTTAATGGGTACTAATTGTGCACCCCTGTTGGCTGACCTGTACCTATTCACTTATGAATGTGACTATATGCAGTCGCTTTCAAAAGCCGATCCATTCAAAGACACCTTCCTTCTCATTCAGCAAACGCTATATAGACGATCTTCTCGCTGTGGATAATCGCTATATAAATGACGCAGCAAAGAACATATATCCACCTTCACTGGATTTGACGGAAACTGCAGATAGCCCTAAAGGCACATTATATTTAGATTTATATCTCTATAAAAATGAAGCGGGCACTCTCTCTCGTCGACTTTATGACAAAAGACATGATTACAATTTCGACATCGTAAACTATCCCTTTCTGGACAGTAATATTCCAGTGGGACCTGCATATGGCGTATTCATATCTCGCCTAGTAACATTTGATAGATCCTGTGTTAAGTGTGACGATTTTAATCGTCACAAAACATTGTTGCAGAAACTTATAAAACAGGGCTATTACATCAAGCGCCTCCACTCAAAGTTTATCAAATTTGGCGATACATATCGCATGCTGATAGAAAAAAAACGAGCGTAGCGTGAAAGATCTATGGCGTTACGTTTCGTAACTTGTGTCTAATTCAGCTTAACTCGAGACTAGGGGCTGCATGAACTCATGTAATTCAAGATCCTCATGGTGCCCATCTGAACAGTGACTGAACAAAACGTGACTGAGATACATCATTCTCTAGATGACGACTTAAGAATACTGATCAGTGATACGGATTTTATATTTTTGGAACATCATGATGTCTTGTCGGCATCATTGAAAACTGTTGACCGCTTCTCTCTTGCAGGAAACTAGCCTATGTTTATGTATGCTATGATTGTCATTTTGAATTCGGTACTGATACTGTTATATGAAATATGGAATAGATCTTTGGATTATGGACGCGGATATTCTTTAATGCACGACGGCTGAATTATGAATGACGGACTAGACGTTTGTAATTCAAGAAACACCAAATTTCCTAGCACTGATAGTCGAGTCTTTTATAAAAACGGTCCGTTTTTTGCAATATATGGTGAGGGTATTTGCCGCTTCTCTCGACTGACTGTACTCTACATAAGACCAAACCAAAACACGGTATGTGACTACGATGAAACCAGGACTGGCTGAATGTTGGTTCTGACGCTTGTGTTTGGCCTTTTTTCAAACTCTGTATTCGAAGAAACTATTGCACTAACCGCTTCTACTGCGCACTCTCCTACAAATAATCCTAGTTGAATAAAACCAGACCTTCACATGAGGTTAGTTTCCTCTACAGCTTCACGAATTTACTTGAGGCTACTACCACAAATCAGAAATTTCAACATGAAATCAACGTGGATTCATCTCATGCTCTGGAATTCCGAAGCATGTTCGATGCTGATAACGTTAATGCATGATACGATGACAAATTTAATATTGAAATACTTGACGCATGGTCGATATAATCTTGTATTGATCATCAGCAATCCTAATGTCCTTTTGCATCAAAGAGACTATCGGAAATGGTCACACACAAAAGGATAATTTTCAGTCCACGGGTTTATTCTTCAAGAGGATATAAAAAGACAATCTCCCATAAAATAGCTGTCTTACTCATTTAATCTGCTTATATACCCGTGTTATCTATGATTGTTGTTCCCGACGTCAGCGTATGTGCAATAATAGATTGGCAAAATGCATGAATATGCAATTTGCGGTTACCTGTGATATTGTTCTTGTTCGGTATAAGCTCACCAGCTTTCGCTCAGTAAAAAAATACTAGAAGAAAACTGGTGATAGCTATCTGGGGTAATACATGGTAACTAGCAGGCGTCACACTCAGAGGGTTAGAGTGATGGCTGGCAATCAGAAATATCCAACACAAGGCCTACACAGTAATAATTTTCGTAGAAGTAGGCACTGCGTGTAGTCGTATTTCATTCGTGGGTAATTTTGGTCACCAGCAACAAACAACAGACACTAGCACACGGGTTTGATATCATTAGAATTTATGATATAAATAATATTATGAAAAATATAACCAGATTTGTATTGTCCACGCTTCTACGCCGAACGGAATTTCATCTCAGTCAACATGGGAGGCTGCAATAATCCACTCCAGTATATGCCGAAAAACTACAACGAAAGTATGTTAGCGTTATCATATATTAGCATCATAGCTGAAAGAAATTATTGGTGAATTAACGTTATCATGTCAACGATATACCATAATAATGAATCAGTTCCTTAATTATCATTTTGCTAAATTACATGAAAGATTGTTAAAGGTATTAAACACACGAGTTTCAATCCCATTACAAATCTGTTACTGTAGTATTACCGTTAGCTGACCTGGTCATAATTTGACATAAGTGTCATTGTAATTACATAATAACGCAACTTAGGTAGCGTTTATTTTAGAATTAAAACATTCTGTTTCCTCCAATTTACCGATGTTCCGCTGTAGACTCCGTTCAGGTTCACACCGAAGTAATTTCCAAACCACCATCCCGATTGGTATTTACTGGCGCAATTAGAAACACTCGACATGTCGTTGTCTTGGTCGAATGTGGAAAACATATTCCCGTTATGAGACGCACTGTTATTAAAACATATATAATATATGTAATAGGTTAATAGAGCACACATGACAGTACAGTACATGCGAGTGTAAGGAACAACCGCATTTCCGGATGTCAACAAGTGCAATGTTGTCTCTTATTTAGAGAATGGCATTGTCGTACACGGAACACAGTCAGAAGAATAGGCATATTCAAAATAGTTTGGTCAAACGAACCCAAACAGTTTGTGTCAGGACGGAGTTTGATCTAATTGTTTTTTGGGGGGGAGGGGGGTCTGTCAGGTCTATACCTATCCTTCTGACAGGGAACTATGGATGCCGTCAAATTTCCCATGTGTTAACTTCCATGACACCACGAAGAGTATGAAGAGAATTCGGCGAATTGTATTATAAAATTATTCAACAATACTTTGTATTCTCAGCGATTCCTCCTGGTTATTTCTTCTCTTTTTTCTTACCTAAGAATAAGATCATTCAGTAGCTACTCTTCTACGCCGCGCACCGATGAAAACAATATTGTGGGAAGCTTGATATATGATGTGACCATGGTATCCGGTCTTTCATTCAATGGTGAATGTATAATGAAGCGATCGTTCTATTCTCAGCTATTTCTCTTGGTTAATTAAAAGTCTGTATAAAATATAAATTAATAGTAGCTATATTTATTTGAAATGAGAGAACAAAAGTTTAGTAGGTACACTCCTGCGCGTACGGACGAAAAAGTCATCCTGGAAGGCGTTATATACAACGTAACCATGGTCACCCGTATTTCGTTCAGTCGAAAATTGTAAATTAAAGTTAATAAGGGAAGCGCGGGTGGTTGGGTGGGCACGGGTTCCTGTTGCTTCAATGCATTTTGCTAAGAAACTTGCTAATGTGATGTCTAGCACTGTAATATCACTTGTCTTTATTGCACCATGTAAGCGTCCTGTCGGTGTCTTTTGTGCTATCCTCAGTGTTTCGTAGGGTGGATGGAGGGTGGATGGTTCCATGCTGCTTCAAATGTTTTGAAACGTTTACGTGGGGAATGGATGTTTCAGATCCACAAGAGAGTGCGCAGGGTCCCCAAGACAAAACTGTCAGGCTACCGGGAACGCACTCGTGCACTGATCTTGGCCAACGAGGGAGTTCGATCCAACCTGTCACCTTGTCTGGATCGCGGAGGTTGGAAAGGAAGACCTGTAATGACAACCAAAGCAAATTAATACAATACTGATAATTCTATGAGCAGGAATACAGGATTCAGATCGCGGTAGCGTACAATCCCTGAAAAGAAGATCCTTGGTCTATGAATTCGATTTACCTGTATTCTTATAGTTATCTTTAACCGAAGTCCAATATAATAGAAAGATATATACAAAATTATATAGCCCTAGCTATATCGCGATCAGGCCTGGTCACAGCCACAGTCTGGTCACGACCGGTTCTCTCGTGGTTGGGTCCAGCTTCTATTTTCCTTCCCCATGGCTTGGTGGTTAAGTCCAGCTTCTATTTTCCTTCCCCAGGTCTTCAGCCACTCCCGTATGGATGGACTTGACGTCGTTTCTCGTCTTACACGACCTGGCCCTCCCGTGGTTATGTCCGGCGTGCGTCTTCCTTCCCCCGGTCTTCTTCCCTCGGGCTGTATGGACTTCGCGTCGTCGTCGTGTCTCGTCTTACACGACTAGGCCCCTCCAAGCGTTGGTAACTGTCAATGGATGCGGACGGCCTGGGCACGACAGTACTATCACAGTACAAAGGCTTCTACGGCACCGGCCCGTCTCTCTGTAACACCGCAGGACTAATCAACTGCATGGCTCACCACAGCCGCAGACGGCACTCCTCGTAGAAATTCACCCCCAGGTTTCAGCGACCACGCTCACGGCGACTCACTCCGCGGCCCCGCTCCAAGAACGAATAATCAAGGCTAGAGTTCACGGCTACACGGTCCACATAGGATCGGACATCGATAACACACGGTGGATGGGTATGCACCTGGTCTAGTAACCCTCTTCGTATACTACTGTATGGTCACCTGGTCTATGAACCCTCTTCACACACTACTGTATGGTCATTCGCAATGGGTGGGCATCTGGTCAAGTATTCCCCCTTTATATACTGTATGGGACAGTATTAATCCATGATTGGCCGTGAATTACACAATGTATGTACAGGGTTGTGAGAGACCGTATGCTTATGGGGGCGTGAATGGAAAATCGTTTATGGTACGATTTACTGGGTAGGTGTATATATATATCAAGCTCTAGACCTGAGCCTATAGCTTGTGAGTGTTAGTGCGAATGTATCTCAACCATAGGTTGTGCGTTGAAGTACGTGTGTGCATGGATAATTGTTTATGTAGGAACTGTGTTTGATTTGGTTTAGCTGTACCCTCTTCACATAGACGAGCATCTCCTACCGGCTACAGCTTTATCGATACCATTAACCACAGGGTCGTACCCGCACAACTGTACAATACGGTTGAGTCAGGTAGAGATGCGGTTAAGGTATGGCCATGCTATCAACACTAACGCCGATAGTTAATTCCCAGAGCTAAACCTGCACGTCTGTGCGATACGGACGAGGTTCAGGTAGAGTTAGAAATAACCGTTAACGATAAGTGTCTATACCCTATTTCCCAGTGCTGTACCCGCACAACTGTGCAATACGGTTGAGTCAGGTAGAGATAGGAGTAGAGTAAACACAGCCCTGACGTATGAATGCAAGTGAGTGTAAATGTATGCTATGCGGCTATGGAATTCGGCGGCGGTTCTTCTCCAATTCGGCGGCCTGGTCCCGGCCCGGCAGCGGTACTAATTCGGCGGCTTGATCACGGCCGTTCGCCGGCCCGGCATTGTATTGGATTTATTCTCCCAAATAAATTTGTACGTCCTCTCGCCTTGCAGTTTCTGCTCGTCTGCCTCGTTTCAGCGATAAATATGGCTATGGAAGAACAAACCATAATTCATAACGGACGTAACTGGTAAATCTCAGCTTCCAACTCTCCCTAGGTAATTCATACGACGATCGCAAAGTTCACTGTCCTTCATCTGCATATTCTTCGATGTTGACTTCCGAATCCCTGACTGATGTCATCCACAGCGAAGCAAGCGGCCTCACCAAGGTTCCTTTCGCCGTCCCAACTGATCGTTTGAGATAACTTCACTGAGATTTCGAGGCATTGTCTGTCTCCCGGATTATTGTAGTTCATTCTAGGAAAATTACAGCGTTGAATTCCATCAGGTAAGTGAACCGCACACGTAAACACAATGTCACTTTCGATTTCACAGTAGTCACGTGTGGAAACACCAGCAGTGATTTATTAAAGGGGAACCCAAGGGGTCGTTTGCATTCTGCACTTTCGTTACACTACCCCCGCCTTCGAAGAACATGACGCCGTCGTCATGGCTCTCGTCAAGCTACCAGCAGCAAGGGAGTGCAGAACAGAACATATGTATGACGTATATACAACAAAATTACAGGACGACGGTCCTATTGACTTGCTGGCCAAGTCGTCGTCAGGTAGAATGGACATCAGGTCCACATCAGACCACAGCTGTCTCTTGCTGGAGTCATGCATCATGCATCTGAGGCAGTAAAGCCTCGGGATCGCCCATCCTGTGTTCGTCGCCCACCGGAGTACCTGCAGGTCGGCCCTACACCACAGGTCATCCTTCGACGATCACGGACATTAGCCATATTTCTCTGACCGTACGGTCGTGCATCTCCTGTCCACTGGCAGGCTAAAACGTAGTCATTAAAACGCCTCGGTCGCTGGACACGACGTCCACGAGTCGTTCGTGGAGGACTCCACGTCTCCGGCAAGGCCATCTGCCCTTCCGAAAGTGGCGACTCGTCTTCAACAGGAGGATCAGGCGGTAACCCAACCTCGTAGTCTGCCAATCTCATAGGGCGCCGAGTTCTCCGTTCAATTTTCGTCCGCCGAGGTGCTGGAGATCTCACTGCGTCTGGGTGCTCCACCGGATATGGAAAGACTGCCGCGGGCTCCGAGTCGTTCTCAGACTCTACCATCCTTCTCCGCAGACTCTGTGATCTCACTATCCGACGTCTCTCTGGGGTAGCAGGGCTTTAAAAGATCACGATGGAATACACGGATGCCACCCGCCTCGTCCGCGATGCGATATGTCACATCAGTCTGGGCTTCTTTCACATCAAAAGGCCCTCTCAAGCAAACCTGATCACCAGGCTTGTAACTGTGAGGAAAAGTTCTCGTATCGTCCACCACCAGTTGAAACGTGGGTGCCGCCAACGACGTTTTTGGTGCATCCGGTGGTCGGGAACCCTCTCGTCTACGGCCTTCGGGGCAATTCGCTCGATAATGGTCATGTTTACCGCACGTTCAACACCTTGGTGTCCAATCTCGGTTACCGTATGGTCGATGTCGGCCTCGCCTATGTCCCCATCTCGACTGGTATTGTCGTGGCGTTTGCCGTTGCGGTGATTCAGTGTCTCGCTGAAGCTGTTCCAATAACCGCTTCATTTCTCTCAGCTGCTGAGTCTCCGTTCCCATCTTTTTCTCGCCATGAACAGCTCTAGTTGTTGCCCATGTTTCATGTCGACGATATCTCTTGAATGCTTCTATTTCCACGGCCGCATGCACTGCCGCATCCAAGTTCTTGGGTCGGGTCTGCTAGACTTGAAATCCCAGCTCATCACCGATGGCGTCCAGGAACTGATCCTTGGCTAGGATATCTTGGATGTCGCCTCCGGCATCAGGATAAGCCAGGTGTGTCAGGCGGATCAATGCCCGAGCCAGGCCCGGGATATCTTCATCTCTCTCACGGTGTCTAGACTTCAGCTGCGACTTGTACAGGTCCATCTGATTCGGAGGGGAAAATTATTTCTCCAAGGCTTCCTTCAAACGGTCGTAGTCAGCACTGCCCGGCGTAGACTTAAGGCTGGTTAGTACGTGCTGTGCTGACCTCGTAAAACGACAGCCAGGTATTGCCCCTGTTGCTGGTACGTCCACCCATTTATAACGGCGCAATGATCGAAGTGAGTTAAATAGTCTCGCCACGGCGTAGTACCGTCGTGGGCAGCGGCCTTCACCATCGTCGTCTTCGGCCACCTAGGTTCCGCCCTGGGTGTCGTCTGTAACGGCTGATCACTCATCATGGCAGGTGGTTCATCTTGACTTCTTCTTGGCGGCGACCCAGATACGGCGTCATCTCGACCCCGTCGCGGCGTCTCCGTGGTTTGGAGCCCTCCTTCCAGTGCGGCCGGACCAGAATGACTGTAATCTTCAATATTCGGTTGAGTCATTTCGTCACTGAAACTTTGGTTTCTCAGTATCGTGGACATCTGTCCCATCATTGAGGTCATCGACGTACATAATACGTGAATGGCGCTACGATGGTCTTCTACCTCTCGTCTCAGGTCAACGTCAGGCTGCTCATCTACTGGCTCACACCCTCTCAGTCGATCTTCGGTAGCCGTCACCGCTGAAGGTCGTGGCGTCAGGTCGGCTGGTGGTCCCAACAGCACCGATTCTACTTCCTGCGTGGACAGATCAAGAAGATTTTCATAACTCAGAGTAGCTGTAGTAGATCACCCGGAACTTACACCTCTTCCCGTCTCACGTCGTTCCCGAGGACTCGGCGTTGTGGAGAATTTCTGTCGGGCTCCTCTTCCATCAGGTGGTTGACCAATGGCTCCCGATCGTCGTAACTCGGTGCCGAATTCTCCAGTCATATTCATGGTTGTCTGGTCCAGATCCATACTATCCGCCAGGCTTGGTCGCCTTTCCTTCGTCTCCAAGATGTTGGCCATCCCACCGCTGCCACCAGTTGAAACGTTTACGTGGGGAATGGATGTTTCAGATCCACAAGAGAGTGCGCAGGGTCCCCAAGACAAACTGTCAGGCTACCGGGAACGCACTCGTGCACTGATCTTGGCCATGGAGGGAGTTCGATTCAACCTGTCACCTTGTCTGGATCGAGGAGGTTGCAAAGGACGACCTGTATTGACAACCAAAGCAAATTAATACAATACTGACATATAATTCTATGAGCAGGAATACAGGATTCAGATCGCGGTAGCGTACAGTCCATGAAAAGAAGATCCCTGATCTATGAATTGGATTTACCTGTATTCTTGTAGTTATCTTTAACCGAAGTCCAATATAGTAGAAAGATATATACAAAACTATATAGCCCTAGCTATATCGCGATCAGGCCTGGTCACAGCCACAGTCTGGTCACGACCGGTTCTCTCGTGGTTGGGTCCAGCTTCTATTTTCCTTCCCCAGGGCTTCGTGGTTGGGTCCAGCGTCTATCTTCCTTCCCCAGGTCTTCGTCCACTCCCGTATGGATGGACTTGACGCCGTGTCTCTTGTTACACGACCTGACCCTCCCGTGGTTATGTCCGGCGTGCGTCTTCCTTCCCCCGGTCTTCTTCCCTCGGGCTGTATGGACTTCTCGTCGTCGTCGTGCCTCGTCTTACACGACTAGGCCCCTCCAAGCGTTGGTAACTGTCAATGGATGTGGACGGCCTGGGCACGACAGTACTATCACAGTACAAAGGCTTCTACGGCACCGGCCCGTCTCTCTGTAACACCGCAGGACTAATCAACTGCACGCCCCACCACAGCAGCAGAGGGCACCCCTCGTAGAAATTCATCCCCAGGCTTCAGCGACCTCGCTCACGGCGACTCACTCCGCGGCCCCGCTCCAAGGACGAATCATCAAGGCTAGAGTTCACGGCTACACGGTCCACATAGGATCGGATATCGATAACACACGGTGGATGGGTAGGCACCTGGTCTAGTAACCCTCTTCGTATACTACTGTATGGTCATCTGGTCTATGAACCCTCTTCACATACTACTGTATGGTCATTCGCAATGGGTGGGCATCTGGTCAAGTATTCCCCCTTTATATACTACTGTATGGGACAGTATTAATCCATGATTGGCCGTGAATTACACAATGTATGTACAGGGTTGTGAGAGACCGTATGCTTATGGGGGCGTGAATGAATAATCGTTTATGGTACGATTTACTGGGTAGGTGTATATATATAAAGTTCTAGACCTGAGCCTATAGCTTGTGAGTGTTAGCGTGAATGTCGTGTGTTTAAGAACGTGTGTGCATGGATAATTGTTTATGTAGGAACTGTGTTTGATTTGGTTTAGCTGTACCCTCTTCACAGAGACAAGCATCTCCTACCGGCTACAGCTTTATCGATACCATTAACCACAGGGCCGTACCCGCACAACTGTACAATACGGTTGAGTCAGGTAGAGATGCGGTTAAGGTATGGCCATGCTATCAACACTAACGTCGATAGTTAATTCTCAGAGCTGAACCTGCACGTCTGTGCGATACGGACGAGGTTCAGGTAGAGTTAGAAATAACCGTTAACGATAAGTGTCTATACCCTATTTCCCAGTGCTGTACCCGCACAACTGTGCAATACGGTTGAGTCCGGTAGAGATAGGAGTAGAGTAAACACAGCCCAGTCGTGTGAATGCAAGTGAGTGTAAATGTATGCTATGATGCTATGGAATTCGGCGGCGGCTCTTCTCCAATTCGGCGGCCTGGTCCCGGCACGGCGGCGGTAAGAATTCGGCGGCCTGATCACGGCCCTTCTCCGACCCGGCAATGTATTGGATTTATTCTCCCCAATAAATTTGTACGTCCTCTCGCCCTGCTCGTCTGCCTCGTTTCAGCGGGAGCCTGGCTTATATAGGGCTACCGCTCTTCTGTGGATAAAGGTAGAAACAGAACGCTCTCCTGCAGGTAAAGTTAGAAACAGACGTCGAAGATACCAGCGCCCTCTTTATTGTCAAATTACCACAATCCCCGATCAGTTTATCTGGACTTCGCTGGATAAATATGGTTATGGAGGAACAAACCATAATTCATAACGGACGTCACTGGTAAATCTCAGCTTCCAACTATCTCTAGTTAATTCATACGACGACGGCAAAGTTCACTGTCCTTCATCTGCATATTCTTCGATGTTGACTTCCGGATTCCTGACTGACGTCATCCACAACGAAGCAAGCGGCATCACCAAGGTTCCTTTCGCCGTCTCAGCTGATCGTTTGAGATAACTTCACCAAGATTTCGAGGCATTGTCTGTCTCCCGGATTATTGTAGTTCATTCTAGGAAAATTACAGCGTTGAATTCCATCAGGTAAGTGAACCGCACACGTAAACACAATGTCACTTTCGATTTCACAGTAGTCACGTGTCGAAACACCAGCAGTGATTTATTAAAGGGGAACCCAGGGGGTCGTTTGCATTCTGCACTTTCGTTACACTTTCTTCTTTGAAGTAGCAGGAACGCAACTTGGCTGGGTGGTGCTTAGTTGGTTCGTCGCTATATAGCTGAAATATTGTTGGGAGCGACGTTAAATTCCATTCACTCACTCACTCCTTGCAAATTGAATCATTCGATGAATTTCAGTCTATGCAGAGGATGTAGTCAATCAGAAACTGACAGAAATCAGAAACAGACGCAGAGATCTGAAATGAACGCAGTTTTGTCCAAGACAGTTTCAGGGCATTGTAAGCCTAACAGGCCTGGACATTTTCGGACCTTACCAAGCCGAGATAATAATATTTTTAGGGGACCAGGTCCGGAGGACCTAGGTCCCCTATTGAAATCGTTCGGATTATTCTTATTATTATTATTATTATTATTCCACATGATTTTGCGCCACAGATATCTCAAGAACGATGCGGTGGATTAAGACCAAACTTACAGGATATGTTCTGGGGGATGAGATCTAATATTTGAACTAAGTTGATTCTGATTGGTCAGATGCCTTGGCGGCCATCTTGGATTAAGCTGAAAACCTTCAACGATCTTCTCTTCTGAAACCGCTGAACCGACCGCTGTGAAACTTGGTACATATGATCAATAAACAGAGTTCTCCCATATTATGACTTTTAAAGTTCATCCGTTAAAAAAGATGGCCGCCATCAACCAATCAAAATGGTCGGATTTTCAAGTAACGGATTTTGACCGGATTAGTTATGAAATATATGTTATAGGACATGGCGATCACGAATATGCAAACATTTTGCTCCCAGGTCACGCGGTTTGGCCGCCATCTTGAATTTTGTGAAAAACTTTGCCAATTTTGCAACGGCTTATTCTCTTGAACCCTGATAGATACGGATTTCTAGGTCACTGCGGTATGTCAGGAAGGCCATGTTCTGTTGCACTGAAAGCAAATATTTTCGATTGGCTGAATGGTTTGGCGGCCATATTGGATTTAGCTCAAAACCTTCAACGATCTTCTCTTCTGAAACCGCTGCTTCGGTCGTTGTGAAACTTGGTACACATGATCAATGGACAGAGTTCTCCAACATTATGACTCATAAAGTTTATCGGTTCAAAAAGATGGCCGCCATCAACCAATCAAAATGGTCGAATTTTCAAGTAACGGATTTTGGCCGGAAAAGTTATGAAATATATGTTACAGGACATGGCGATCACGAATATGCAAAAATTTTGCTGCTAGGTCACGTGGTTTGGCCGCCATCTTGAATTCTGTGAAAAACTTTGCCAATTTTGCAACGGCTTATTCTCTTGAACCCTGATAGATACGGATTTGTAGGTCACTGCGATATATCGGGAAGGCCATGGTCTGTTGCACTGAAAGCAAATATTTTCGATTGGCTGAATGGTTTGGCGGCCATATTGGATTGAGCGCCAAACCTTCAACGATCTTCTCTTCTGAAACCGCTGCTCCGATCGTTGTGAACCTTGGTACACATGATCAATGGATTGAGTTCTCTCATTCTTAGAGGTAAAAACTTCATCCGTTAAAAAAATGGCCACCATCGACCAATCAAAATTGTTGGAATATGAACACACGAATTTTGTAATAAACCTTATCCATATTGCAAGCGTTTGTTCTCTTGAACCTTGATAGGTAGAGATTACAAGGCGGCTGAGATATTTTGTTAAGGCAATTGGCGGTCACATTCCGGCATAGGCCTGGGTACTAGGCACTGTGTAGACCTGGTCCCCGGCTCGATGCTGCTCGCAGCTCCAATTAATATTGTTCTTACACCTTGGGCTATGGGGCTAACACTTCTTACAATTGGTCTTGCAGTTAAGCGCTACCGGATAATGTAACAATAGTCAAAGTGACCGCTCTGGTGACCTCACTGTAATGTAATGCATGTATTCTAAAAATGCTGCTGCTTTGGTTGATTTTTCGATTTGTTTTCATCTATACATTCCTGCCTCAAAACTGAATGATAAATCCAGGAATAATAATCTGTTGTGAAATAAAACATATTTTTGCACTTCAAAAGGGCAAAAAATTGAACAAACAGGACGAAAACGCAACATTTCAATAACACCTTTATGATCGCCACTTTGATTTATCCCATAATTATTTGCTTGTAGGAAATATTAGGGTGAAGTATTAGAATCTATAACGCCAGGTACCCTCAACAGAAAGGGTATGAGCCCGCCGACGCGCACACCCCATCCAGTCGGTCATGGATCATTTTTAGATTATATTTAAGGCTTTATAATGTAGTCAAGCAGAAGCTCGGCTTTCAGCGGAAATCGTGAAAATCCAAAACTATTACAAGAATATATTTTTATATTGACTTACAAGCCATCAGCGGCATCGCCTTTGAAGGACCCTATGTGAAGACGGTACTTAGCTCGCTCATTTTCAATTGTGAAGTTTTGGTACTCTGCATAAGTACGATGGCCAGCAGCATCTACCATATCTATCCGTATGACATAACTGCCGTGGGATGTGAACGCTGCCAACTTGTCGTTACCCCACCAGAAATTGCCAGCCATGTCACCAAATCCGTCCTTATACTCATTCCAGCTACTGTTGAAGAGGACAGATGCGCTAGTCCTCCTGTTGAAAGAGGATTTAATCATATTATTATCGTAGACATTATTCTATAATAGCAGTGGTCGTTACCTATATGTTGCACTGATGTCCATTAACGCGTCTTTAATTATAGGTGGGTTCATTTCTTTATCGATATTACAATTGTTTATCAGATATACCAAGTTACCTTAGTGGCGGGTACTCTCTAGCTCCAGTTACCACAGGGAATGAAGATTTCTGATAGCCGGATCTATTCATCTTAATATAAACTATTGGGACTTGTGTTTCTGACTGTGGTTATCTCTTAATGCCGCTTGCAATAGCAAATATGCATCATGACATTACGGCGCCAAATAATACTTGTAAATCAGTAACATTTCGCCCCAACGCGAAAATAAGAATGTGTAAGACCGCATAGATATGTGGCACGACCAGAGTGCTGAAAAGAGCTTAGGCGATTCAAAGTCCTGGCGAGGTCCGACTGAATATGTTTGTACAGATAAGCACACACTACTTTACCACTGGGTTTAGTACGGTCTTATATAAAATACAGTCAGCGAAAGCAATGGATGAAGGACCTGAATGAGCAACGCCAAAAAGAATTCCAGTCAGTTAAGTACAATGCATCTGACCAGTCTTTCTCAAAACTAATGACTTGGTACCCTTGTCGTAACTTGTGTCTAATGTCTAACCTGTGCCCGCTTAATCCGAGGCTAGGAGTCGTTTGAACTTCGTTTGCTTTACATCTCGATGCTGTGTAAATGAACACCACAATCAAAGCGTCAGTGGGACACATAATACTATAATTAAATTCTACCCGTATTGTTCGTAAATCCTGCGATTTGATTGGCTGATTAGTGCTCAGTTTTTCGGTTCATACTTCAATGAATCTAAAAATATGATATGCCACGCCCACAACTGCACTACTTTTTCGTTGCTATAAATAGCACTGGATCACTGGTCGTAGTGAAAATCGATTCAGATTTTAGTGCATAATATTGCTCAATAATGTCAACAGAAAACTCTAAAACCAACTGGAAAGAGTGAATTTAAATATTTATTTGTATTGAGGAAATTGTTTGCAAAATTACAAGAATTTCGATTAGAAAAGAGCCTGGAAATCAGATCAGCAATAAGTCGACATCTCCGTGACCTTGAACGAGATTTTGACATTAGGTTTTCGCTTACCCACTTTTACCACAAATCCTTATAAAGAAATTATTACACCCGGTGAACTCCTGAAACCCACATCCTACCTGAGCTCTGGTTCTCTTGAGATACAGAGTTTGGTAATCCATTCATTCGTTACCGTTCCAGTGGAGTGAAATTTCATCCACCGGCTTGTTTGCTGTTGTTGTGGTGCGGGGGGGGGGGAGTTTTGCACTGATGGAAACGGGAACATGTCCTCTCTCACGAAACCAAACACAAAATTTAACAAATTATACCGTCTTGACTGCCACGATAAGCGGATGTATGTAACAAGTACCGTACCGTACGGCAGATGTCCGAGAAAATCCCTCCAGTCAAGGGGGGGGGGGGTTCCACAAAACCTGTTGGGTGGCCTACGAGGGCAACATCATCGTTCAATCTCTGTTCACAAAGGCTGCAATCAGTTCACCAGAACTGGTACACTTCGAAATCTGTGAAAGAATATCAATTTTCGCGTTTTCTGTCTGATATCACACAAAATTATGCGTCCGCTCGAACACAACACACACAGCACATGCACTCCCTCGATTCCAGTCCACGTGTGATGGGTACAGGCGATGAAGGATGCAGAGTTTCGTCACATAGTTCCGTCATAAACTGCGACAGGGAATGTTCCTCAGCTCAGAACAACACATTGATCAGTGAAATCGTCCTCCGTATGCCTACCCGGGGCGCGGTAAAACAGCAAGAAAATGCATCGCCCAGTCTGATCATCGGCTCTGAATGGAATATTCCCGGCAAGGCCAACTCAAGTCGAACAATTTCTTCTCTTCTGCATGGTTTCATATCTCATTCTTCCTTCGCAGAATTTTATGTGTGTTTCAGTTTTCCTGACCTAAATATTTATCCCTGACTGAGAAGTTTCCCTCCATACACAATGTGCAACAAACTGTCAAACTGAAACCTGTTTGAACTGCGCATGGCCTACCGAGTGACGTGCGCGCGCACTGAGACGTTGCTAGGAGTTACGAACTTTGTTGACTGTATTTATACGCGCAAGAATTAAACCGAAGAATTCGTTCGTTTCACGTTCAATTTCTTCTCTTATTGAATTAGTTTTGCTTGATTAATTTAATTATAAGGATTGATTGATTATTTTTTTTACGTTCATTTGGGTATGAACTTAAAAACCGCTGTGCAAACTTTGTATGATCCGCTACGCGGAATCATACAGTTTGCACAGCGGTTTTTAAGTTCATACCCCAATGAACGTAAAAAAAATCACAGTCAATCCTTAATTGAACATCATCATGTTTTGCTTTCATCAATGAAAATTTTAACAGCTTTTGTCTGCTTTTTAATGCATATTTAGAATGGTTACTAACGGCTGAATTTAGACGGTTGCATATTCAATGTCGGATCTGACGTATGTATGTGGTGTTTAATGGATATACCATACATAGTGATTATCATAATAGTATGTGATCCGCGACATTGCATCAACATCGAATTGGCTGGGGTTGGACTGTGGTATCAGCCGACCCCCCGGGTGAGGCTAATACCACAGTCCAACCTCAGACAATTTAATAAAAGTAAAATATTTTTACCGAAAACTGCGTCAATGTTTTCAATGGCCGCTTCGCAGATACGAAAACAGATAGTCCGCCTAATATAGTTCGAGATAAGAATAAAGAGTTAGGAACAAAGCCGTTGTTAAACATCATTGAAATAAATTATTTAATCAGAAATCGTATATTTTAACTCCAAATATACAATATAAATCGAATGAAACATATCCAGAATACATTTCCTGGTGTTCTTCAGTCGCTTCACATATACTGTTTCTGCATATCTCACTCCGCGAGGAGAATCTGAGAATGTTCACGTGACAGGCAAATTCGAAGGCAAAACGGTTCTTGTTTTTAGGAGAGGATGGGCAGTATTTACTTTGAACAAAAGACCAAAGATATATTTTTCTCAATCAGAAGACTGCCGAGCCGTTATATTTAAGGTACAATTATCGAATGTTGCGCCGTGAAAGACGCCAGCTGTGGTCTGAGAGTTAGAAGTTGAAATAGTTTGTTGAGTGGACTGGTTGAACACGCGCAAATCACGAACCGTGGAAGACTGACTTTGGGGAGCGACATGTGAACCCATGTACTTCAAGATCCTCATGGTACTCATATGAACAGTCACAAGCAAAGCGTGACTGAGATACATCTTTTTTTTTAGATGACGACTCTATAACGAATATTATGGATTAAGAATACTGATCAGCGATACAGATTTGATATTTCTGGAACATCACGATGTCTTGCCGGCATCATTGAAAACTGTTGACCGCTTCTCTCTTGCAGGAAACAAGCCTATGTTTATGTATACTATGATTGTCTTTTTGAATTTGGTGCTAATACTGTTATGTGGAATAGGTCTTTGGATTATGGACGCGGATATTCTCTAATGGACGACGACTGGATTATGAATGACGGACTAGACGCTTGTAATTTGATGATGACTGTGATATTATGTGCCGGTATTGGAAGTGGATGGCGCATGGGAGTACTGGTCAGAGAGGTCAGGAATGAATGTACTTCTAGACGGTAAACTGGCATTGTCCCGCTCATCTGCTGCTGCATTTCATTGGAAGCCACCGCCTACCGATTTATGCTGGCGACATTTTATGCCCCGTCAGCTGCATAATGGTAGTTGGAGCAACACCGGCATGTAGAAGGCGAGTTGCAGTGGATTTGCGAGCGCTGTGGTTCGTCTTTCGGCCCGATAAACCTGCCTTGTCTGTCATCGTTTTCATGATCAAGCGTAGACTGTTATGGCCGATGGGTTGACACTTGTACCACACGGTGCTGTCAGATCTTCGTTTGTAATTGTAAGCGAGATAATACGGGCTCTCAGGGGTGCAAATATTCACCGGTCCGTGAGATTTGTACTGCTTGTATGCGTGAACGGGGCATTTGTCGAGATCCGATGAAATGACGAACTGTTTTGGTAGAAACGATCTCTCGTGCGTTGATGTGGTGGCACCTGTTTTCGTTTTTGTGTCCCGTTCTCTGAACTCCAAGAATTCCTGGCCATTTTCATCAGTTTTCAAAGGAACATCTCCCCACTTCAATTTGCGATTCTCGTCAGTTCCACGTAAACCGAAGTGCATTGTGTTGGCTAGCCAGAATTTATTAATGAGAGCTTTAGGACTGTGACAGCCTATCAGCCCCTTCTGAGCGAGAATAGCCTCCTCACACGGTCTTAGAGGAGAGGATTTATTGGGGTGGTTCCCTTTGCCCTTTTGCTTCAGTTCCTTCCTTTTTGAGGCAAGCACGTCGCGACTGGTTTTAAATTCTCGGTCAAAAGGAAGACTGTATGAATAGTTTTTGTCCCGTAAGTACCTGTCAACACCCCGCTGAGAACTCGTAAGGGTGTCTGGTTCGTACTCAGAGCCGTCAGAAGATTATCCAGTTCCTTGTCTTGTCTTGTCTTGTATTCCCTTGTTTCCAAACGTGGAGCAGAGTTGAACCAGTTGCGGAACGCAAGCACTTCGCGACTGGTTTTAAATTCTCGGTCAAAAGGAAGACTGTATGCATAGTTTTTGTCCCGTAAGTACCTGTCAACACCCCGCTGAGAACTCGTAAGAGTGTCTGGTTCGTACTCAGAGCCGTCAGAAGATTATCCAGTTCCTTGTCTTGTCTTCTCTTGTATTTCCCTTGTTTCCAAACGTGGAGCAGAGTTGAACCAGTTGCGGAACGCAAGCACGTCGCGACTGGTTTTAAATTCTCGGTCAAAAGGAAGATTGTATGAATAGTTTTTGTCCCGTAAGTACCTGTCAACACCCCGCTGAGAATTCGTAACAGTGTCTGGTTCGTACTCAGAGCCGTCAAATTTCCGAATACTCAGAATAAATGCTCCGAGAAGATTATCCAGTTCCAAAGGTGGGATGTCTTGTATTTCCCTTGTTTCCAAACGTGGAGCAGAGTTGAACCAGTTGCGAAACGCTTTCACAGTGCCTTGGGTTTTTCGTTCAGTGATCCTGTTCTTCATACGTTCTACACAATTTATGTTGGGGTCCACGTTTTCCACAAACGTTGGTGTTGAGGGGACCACGATCGGCTCTTTGCTTGGTTTTGGACGAGGTGTTTCCTGGAATAGTTGGTTATCAACATCAACAAGTAACTCATCACCAGCATTCGAAAAATTATCACTTCCCATATCATCGGAAAACAAAGCATTGCTAATGTCAAAGTTCCCGTACTCGGACGTACCTGTGTCGGAATCGCTGAACACGCCTGCCATAATATCAGCACGATCGCCGGCAACTTCAAAGTTCAATAAACCAGGGAGCGAATGTCCAACGCAGTGAGAATACGGAACAAACTTGAATACTAAAATACGATGAAATGAACTATTTACAAGATATACACACAGGGCCAATGTTGATGTGTAGATTTGGATTATTTGTGTTCTTAAGATGACAGTGACAGGTGAGTGAGCATAAAATTCAGTACGGTAAACGAACTGCAAGAAGCAGACGACACACATCCAAAAACATCACCGATAAAACTGCTGTTAAACTATTAATGTTGTATTAGATACTTTTTAGAAATTTTTAGATTTTTTTTCGAGTTTAACAATTTTTTTATTTGCTTTTTACGTATGTGTTGTGGTTGATGTTGTTGTATCAATATATCTGCATTCCTAACTTAGTTCCGGGGTTTCCCCAACAGAGGGCGCTGCGACATATCAAGGTCACTGAGCTTAAAAGAAGTCCGGCTATTCACAAAATCAAACTAGCATGATACAGAAAATTATCAGATGGCACTGTATCAGATGCCTTTGGCAGATAGGTATATGATAATGACAAAGATCAAAGTTTCTCATGTGTTTATTACTGGAAATGTACATATAAATATTTACGATGAAGTGAAGGTTTCTCCTAAATGCCAAACAGATTTTCAGTGTCCATATTAAGAGATTCGGTATTGAGTGAATGTTGAGTGAAAATTTAAATCTTATTTAAATACATATACAAGAAGACAAAGGAAAACCGTCATCACGATATTCGATCCCTAATCACTACCTTCTAAAATATGCAGATTCCAAAAATATAGTGCAATAAATGTCTTCGATTGTCATTTCGTTCCCCTTGACTGTTCAGATGTATACTGGTGTAATACCTGCAGAACGTCAATTCGAGAAATGCTTTTGTTTTTTCTTCAATTCTTTATTACTTAGTTATTTCTTCTAGGCTTTATGAATTGGTATTTTGTTTCTCAGCAGTATATTTATACACAAGGGTTGATCATGTTGCCCTCTTTCGATCAATATAAAAAATAAACGAACTTATGTAGAGCTGCCTATTCCAGCTCGCTTTCGCCAAGTATATACAAGTTTGATATCCTACTCTCGGCTTCGGATTCCGCGAAATCTCGAGTGTTAATTGCTTGAACTAATACATATATTGTACGACTTATCATACAGTAAATTATTGTCCCATTACATTGGCACTTCAGATACTTCCTGAGGGACCGAAACTGCATCTATCCTGAGCGTTCTCTGTCAGCCTAATTAGTCTACATTCTGTTTAACAGTAAGTATTCTCGCCTTCTCGTCTTTGCTTTGTGGCAAAAAGGCGTGAATGGACGGAGTCTCGCGTTCGCGACTTCTCCCCTTTTCGCCCATTTAAAATAAGGCGAGAAGGCGAGCATGTGAGAATGGACGGTTTCTCGCGTTCGCGACTTCTCGCCTTCTCGCTCTGTTCAGATTAGGCGAGAAGTCGAGACGGCAAGCATGCGAGAATGGCCCTTATCATATACCTATGCGTGCTAGGATAGTGATACACACTCGCGTTTCTGTATCACCACAGTCGGTATGTTGTATCGCCCCACTCGCTTACAGGAACTACTTTCGCCGGTGACCTTGGCAACGTCTCGCGGGGAATCCCGTGAACTTTTCGTTCTGTTTTATTTGTGGAACTGTCAATTTCAACCATACTGATCAGTTCTGAAAGTTATTTTTGCAACCGAATAGAATAAAAACTCCCAATAAAAATATTATTAGAATAAAAACCAACAGAACAAAATGTAGTGAACCGAATAAAACATATTTAATTACCATACATATCGTCTGCTTTCTACAAATTGTCCGAAGCCCGTACCATACATCTTGTTGTTGTTGACTGATGTTCCGCTAAGTTTCTCACATAGAAAAGTCATTCCAGTTCAATAATTTGTATATAGTTTGGTCCAGGTTCCAGTATTTGTGCAAAATTTTAAACCGTTCCAGTTATTTTTCACTTCGTTTTGATATCAAGTCCGTGGACACACAAAACATGACGGAAATCCATCCTCCGGACACGGACAGTAACAATAACAGTCAGGTTGTCGACCAAGATGTTGATTTCAGTACAGATTCAGAACCGCTCAACTTCGATATGGGGTTTCCGTCGGACGACGATGAAAGCGTTCATCTCATATCCAGTAGTAGCGACGACGATAGAATGTTAGTTCTTGCTCTCGACAAGGCCACTCAACAGTCCGATGCACCGACAGAAAAAAAATCCCAAACACCCCCCACTTCCCAGGAATTAACAGAAAAACCCTTGGACTCTGATGACTCCGATACACCCTCGGATATTAAACGCTTGGCAACCCAAACTAAACAAAACTTCCCTTCAACTTCAAGAGCGCCAACATTTGTCCAGTTCGACGAGCAACAAACTGAATTTGTGGACAGAATGCGAAACAAAAACACTGTGAGAAAAACTGAAAGTGTTGTGAAAACCTTCATCAAATGGTTGAACGCCGGCCCAAATTTTGAAAACAGAACAATCGAAACAATCTCTCCCACTGAGCTTCATAACTATGTTGGGTCTTTTATGCTGTCTATCAGAAAACACGACGGTTCGGAGTACGAGCCCGACACCCTGACCAGTTACCAAAGAGGGATTGATCGATGGCTGCGGGAGAAACAATATCCCTCAAGCCTGATATTCAGTCAAGAATTTAAAACAAGTAGGGATGTTTTGGCTTCAAAACTCAAACAAAAAGGGAAAGGGAACCGCCCCAACAAATCAGCACCTCTAACTGCGAACGAACAGACATTACTAAAAGAAAAAGGAATACTGGGAAATAAAAGCCCCCGCGCTCTGCAAAATCAAATTTGGTTCAATAACACTGTCCATTTCGGTCTTAGGGGACGTGACGAAAACCGGAAACTCAGATGGGGAGACATCTCTCTGCAGTCAGATGAGCGAGGTGTAGAATTTTTAAAATTCAATGAACGTGACACTAAAACAAGGAGCGGCGAAAGTGCCTTCGGTCATCAGAGGCCGTTTCAACCGAAGCAATTTGCTCTGGAAAATAAAGAAGAGTGTCCGGTGCAAATGTATAAAACTTTCCGCGACCACAGACCTCGCGAAATGTGTGACCCCGAAAGCCCCTTCTATCTGTCCGCTAACCATCAGCGCAAGTCAAATAGTACAAAGTGGTACAAATGTCAAGCCAAGGGTAAAAATTACCTGCACACCATGATGAATAAAATGGCAAAACGCGCGAACTTGACTGGTAGAAAAACAAACCACAGTGCTCGATCCACAACAGCGACTCGACTCCTTCACGCGAGAGTAGCACCAACCACAATAATCCAGTTGACTGGGCACAAAAATGTTGCTTCCCTAAATAACTATGCCGTAGCGTCACATGAACAGCAAGAGGAAATGAGTAATATCCTGCGCCTTACAAAGAATCGAGTGTCACAAACACCTGCTGCCGAAGACTGGGCACCGACTTCACCGTGTTCACCCGTGGCGAAAGTATCTGTTCAGAGAGACCAGTTCGCTGCAGCACAACACACACCGTACATTCCAACTTCATGTAATTTCCCCACTGTCAGTAGATCCAGCAGCTATGTTGAAAAACACCAAAGTGCGACTGCCGGAGTATTTCATGGTGCAACGTTTAACAATTGCACCCTGAATATCAGCTTGTGTCCTCCCGATCGGCCTTCTGATAGTGGTAACTCTGTGGGTTGAAGAATAATTTAGTTCTCCAATTAAACTGTATATTAAATGTAAAGTTGAATTGTTCGCTGGAGATGAAACGCGTCTTCATACCGTTCGTGTGCACTGTCAGCATCTCTGTCTAGACTGGCCTATATACACACATTTTCCCACGCACTTTTCAAAGCTGCTCCAGTTATTTTCGTACCCCATTCCCGTTGGACTGACGGGGTCAGTGTTCTTGTTTCACGAGTTTGTTTCTTGTTAACTTCCACAGCTAGAGATAATATCATACGTGAGTGAATATCGCAAACATTGGAAATAATGAATATTACAATATTATTCGAAATTAACTGATTTATTCTCTGATATCCTGACCCAGTTTCGGTAAGTCACTGGGAAATAGGTACGCCTGTGTACTCGTTTATTTTTAGCACTCCTCCTCGCGCGCGCATTGATTCAAAACTGCATAATGAACCTTGTTACACAATTGAGGTGCCTAAAAATAGTTACCACGCTTTTAAGAGAGGAGAGCAACATATAAGTAAAGTATATGATAAATATATCATCATGACACTGTGTTGTTCCCGCTCTTTGTATCAGCTCTCGTTCTCGGAGTCTGATCGCCGCATTGATCTCGACCTGCGGTCTCGGTCGATACGACGATCAGACTCCGAGAACTCGAGCTGATACAAAGTGCGGGAACAACACAGTGTCATGATAATATATATTTATCAGATTAGGAGAGAAGGCGAAAAGGCGAGATCATTCTCGACTTCTCGCCTTCTTTTACGCATGATCGGTATCATGTTCAGTAATGAGCTACATTGATGTACAATTGCAATTGGGAACAAACTTGCAACAATAGAGAAGAAAAGCAACTCCGAGTAGGGATGACAATTTCATCATGTATATTTTGTTATTAGTTATAGCATTTTCAGCAGTAAACAAAGTTACAAACAGCTCCATACGCACAGTATGTATACAAGGCATAATGTGATCTTAGCCAATACACATTTATGAATAGGAAAGCCAGTAAATTATGTCAGGCAGGTTGTTTGGATATTAATATGCTGTCATTTTCAGAAATTGTTAAATGTTAGGCGATAACCTGACGGCGATCTTCAAATGGTGTGATTCAGGTGAGACAATACACACTCTAATTGAAGAAAACAATACATAATCTGCGTATTTGGCAAGAACTAAGTAAACTGTACACAAATGAATAAAGTATGGCGATATAGTGGGTATGTACTAACATTGACTATGTCTACATGTCCTGAAGTTTGGATAAGGACTGTCATGTTAAGATAATATCGGCATAATTTTGTTGGCAATCCACATCAGAATTGATGGGTTACAACACATATAAGGGAAACCTACAAATGGTGTAAATCGCATGGGAATATACAATTATGAAACGTTTGATGCTTTCAATCCTTGGTTTAAAATTGGTTTGTGCCGGCTTATGGCTAAGGCTTCTATGAATAACACGTGAGACCAGTGAGCTAAGCTATTCGTAAATGTGTATTGGCTAATATCACATTATGCTTTGTATATATACTGTGCATATGGAGCTGTTTGCAACTTTGTTCACTGCTGAAGATGCTATAATTAACAGCGAAATATACAGAATGAATTTGTCATCCCTACTCCGAGTTGCTTTTCTTCTCTGTTATTGTAAAATCATCAGTGGTTCCAATGGAAACAAACTTGGAGCGGTAAGATTTGTTCCTAATTGCAATTGTACATTAATGTAGCTCATTACTAAACAGGATACCGATCACGCGTATAAGAAACCGGAAGGCGAGAAGTCGAGAATGTTCTCGCCTTCTCGCCTAATCTGGAAAAAGGCGAGAAGGCGAGAATCCGTTCATTCTCGTCTGCTCGCCTTCTCGCCTTCTCGCCTTTTTGTTAAAAGGGCGAGAAGGCGAGAAGTCGCGAACGCGAGAATCCGTCCATTCTCGCAGGCTTGCCTTCTCCCCTAATCTGAAAAAGGCGAGAAGTCGCGAACGCGAGAATCCGTCCATTCTCGCATGCTCGCCTTCTCGGCTTCTCGCCTAATCTGAAAAAGGCGAGAAAGCGAGAATTCGCGAACGCGAAAATCCGTCCATTCTCGCATGGTCGCCTTCTCGACTTCTCGCCTTTTTTTGAAGGGGCGAGAAGGCTAGAAGTCTCGAACGCGAGAATCCGCCCATTCTCGCATGCTCGCCTTCTCGACTTATCTGAAAAAAGGCGAGAAGGCGAGACGTCGCGAACGCGACAATCCGTCCATTCCCGCATGCTCGGCTTCTCGACTTATCTGAAAAGGGCGAGAAGTCGCGAACGCGAGAATCCGTCCATTCTCGCATGCTCGCCTTCTCGGCTTCTCGACTAATCTGAAAAAGGCGAGAAAGCGAGAATTCGCGAACGCGAGAATCCGTCCATTCTCGCATGGTCGCCTTCTCGACTTCTCGCCTTTTTTTGAAGGGGCGAGAAGGCTAGAAGTCTCGAACGCGAGAATCCGTCCATTCTCGCATGCTCGCCTTCTCGACTTATCTGAAAAAAGGCGAGAAGGCGAGACGTCGCGAACGCGACAATCCGTCCATTCTCGCATGCTCGCCTTCTCGGCTTATCTGAAAAGGGCGAGAAGTCGCGAACGCGAGAATCCGTCCATTCTCGCAGCTCACCTTTTTGCCACAAAGCAAAGACGAGAAGGCGAGAAGTGGAGAAAGATCTCGATTTTTCGCCTCGCAATCTCGACTTCTCGCCTCGACTTCTCGACTTCTCTCCTCGCAATCTCGACTTCTCGTCTCGCAATCTCGACTTCTCGCCTCGACATCTCGACTTCTCTCCTCGCGTTCTGGACTTCTCGCCTCGCAAACTCGACTTCTCGCCTCGCGTTCTCGACTTCTCGACTTCTCGTGTCAGCAAAATACAGGGCGAGAAGGCGAGTGGCCGCTACCGTCTTCCATACAATATAGTTATTTTGGGTCAAATGTGTTCAGGAATAACAACTTGCCTAGGACCGTCCATGGTGTTTTCGGTCTATTCGACGGGCAATATACTGCTTTAAGCCATTGTCGTAGGCAGGCTATTACGTATTAGGACGAAATCTCCATTCTATGGGGGTATAGGTCTGTATATAACCCCATACTGGCTATGGGGGTATAGGTCCAACCTGGGAATTTTTTTTGTGGGTTTTACAATGGGTTGTTTTGTCTTTTTTTCTCGTCTCGCCAAGGAAAACTCAATGGGAGGAGTCCCGGAGCTAAGCGGTGATTTTTTATTGCGAAAAGTACCGAGTAGATCTGTATATAGGCCCATCCCCATACTGGCTATGGGTGTATAGGTCCAACCTGAGAATTTTTTTGTGGGTTTTACTATGGGTTGTTTAGTCTTGTTTTCCTCGTCTCGCCAAGAAAAATACGATGGGAGGGGTCCCGGAGGTAAGCGGTGAAATTTTTCAAAAAGTACCGGGTGGGTCTGTATATAGGCCCATATAGCCCCATACTGGCTATGGGGGTATAGGTCCAACCTGGGAATTTTTTGTGGCTTTTACTATGGGTTGTTTGGTCTTGTTTTTCTCGTCTCGCCAAGAAAAATACAATCCCGGAGCTAAGCGGTGAAATTTTTTGAAAAGTACCGAGTAGGTCTGTATATAGGCCTATATAGCCCCATACTGCCTATGGGGGGATAGGTCCATACTGGGTGGACGTTTAGGGGTCTAGGTGAGCACCTAGTGATCCTATGGTGTCGTATGAGGACTTATTTTGAAGCTCTCGTGGAGGAGCAGCCGATTGGACTAATGGTTCGTCCGTTTGCAATATTATGCGCATGCGCAGTCTGGCCGTAGTATAGAAACCAGGCATTTTGGGGGATTTGCGGGGGTGTGTTTGGGGTATAGGGGGAACATCCTTGGTTCGAATGCGTCGTGGGAGGTGTTATGTCGTGGCTCTCGGGGTGTAGACCCCGATTTGAGGGTTGTCCATGTCATCTGTGACGTCTTCGGGACGTCATCAGTACGAGAAGTAGCGAAAGTGGTCATTTTGGGGCAGTGAAGGAAGGTATTTGGTGTAGAGATAGACCATCCTTGGTCCGAATGCTTCGTGAGAGGTGTCATCTTGTAACTCTCGGGGTGCAGACCACGATTTGAGGGCTGTCCACAGCATCTGTAGCGTCATCGGTGACGTCATCAGTAGGAGTAGTAGCGTAAGTGGGCATTTTTGGGCAGTGAAAAAAGGTATTTGGTGTAGAGATGGACAATCCTTGATCCGAATGCGTCGTGGGGGGTGTCACTTTGTAGCTCTCGGAGTGCAGACCCCGATTTGAGATCTGTCCACAGCATCTGTGACGTAATCCCTGACGTCATCAGTAGGAGTAGTAGCGAAAGTGGGCATTTTGGGGCAGTGAAGGAAGGTATTTGGTGTAGAGATGGACCATACTTGGTCCGAATGCGTCGTGTGGGGTATCAGTGTGAAGCTCTCGTGGGTCAGACTGGCTTGTGTCATTGGAAGTCGCGTCAATCTGCACATGCGCAGTTGGCTATTGGGTATTTCCCGTCGTACCTAGGACAGTTTGGGGATGTGAAGGAAGGTATTTGATGTAGATATGGACAATCCGCTGTCTAAGTGCGTCGTATGAGGTGTCATCTTGCAGCAACGCCAAGCTTAACGCTTCAACGCCCTGGTGAATTAGCCCTGGATCTCTGATTTTCTAGATATTCTATGGAATTGACACTAATTCGTGGAAAATGCAGTGACGACCGTCAACGCCCGTCGTTACGCCGTAATGCTCTAGCATAACACCTTGATGCCATGATATAGACTGGAGAGAGAACAACAACAACAACAAGGATGACAGATGAGACAACAACAACAACAACAACAAGTTTTCATATAGTTTATTCTCAATGTTACATCATACCCACGCTGGGGGAGCCGCGTTGGGTATGTTTACAATTCGAGAAGACTCTTTTCCAATCAGAGACCGTCCTTTGGTGCTGTATCTGTCATTTTCGTTCTTGCCCGTTAGATGTATTATCGGCTGCTCTTGTCCAATCAGAGGCCGTCCTCAGAAAGTCCCATCTTCGGACATGTTTGCTCTCAACCGTTTGTTCTAATCTTCGTCGGACAGTCCAGGATATTGTTCGAGCAGCATCTCCTGAAAGAGTTGTTTGCGCATCCCGATCGCATTTTCCAGGGCCTCTGTGTGTGGTAGCCCCATATCCTCTTCCAAGTGACGCTTGGTCTTCATGATGGACCTGTGCGTGGGTTCGCCTTTCATTTCAAGCGGTAGTAAGGTATACTGTTCATAGATCGCCATGGCTGTTTTCCTGAAGCAGGGGCGCATTTGGGTGTATGCCTGTTGTAAGTTATCCTGTCCGGCGTCCTCGATCGCTGCAGCGTGAGTATTGATAGCTGCGCTCACAATACGATCCCAGAAGGTAGGTCCTGCCTCACTTTCCACGGATGTAGGCTGACTAGCTGAGGTCAAGCTCTCCGTATCACTAGATAGACTCGCAGCATTCTGTGTTTCGGTATCAGTCGATACACTCTCAGCAGTCTCTGTATCAGCATCCGCCTCAACGGACTCCTCGGAGTCTTCAATCCCATGTATATTTTTCTGGTGTCGCATCATATCGTAATGTCTGGTGAACGTGCGTTCACACTCAGAGCAAGTATAAGCCGTGTTGACGGTTGAACGCCGAAGGTGCGTGTTTTGGGAATACACTTGCTTTTATAGACAGTAACACCCGTCAACGCTTAGCTTAGCGCTTCAACGCCCTGGTGAATTAGCCCAAAAGCTCTGATTTTCATGGAATTTACGCTAATTCATCGAAATGCGGTGACGCCCGTCGTTACGCTCGTCTAAACGCCTTAACACCCATCTCAACGCATTACCACACTTTCTTAACGCTTTAACGTCGTTTAATGATGCGTTCGAACAAAAGTTTCTTTTGTGCTATTGCTCTGACAAACGCCGCTTTCCAGTTCATGCCCGAGGTTTTCAACATCGACGCTGTTCTATCACAATTTCCATATGGACTGGGTCCTTATCCAACAATTTCATATGTGTCACGAGGTCGACATATTGCTGACGTAAAGCCCGTCGTAGTCTGGGTGCCAATCTGTTATGGGCTAAAATTTCGGCTACCTCTTTCGAATACCCTTTGCGTTGAAACTCGTTTTCTGTGGCCCTCAACGTCTTGCCCATCTCGGCGTTCATATTTTCTTTTAACAAATCCTTCCATAGCTTCGAGTTCACATTATGTTCATTCCCTTGTATGGGTTTGAGTTGGTCCTTCACGGTTGGGTGATATTTCGGGACTGATGGTATGAAGGGGTCCCGCTGTATGGGGGTGGGTTGCTGCTGCTGCTCTCCCAGATGTGGACTCGGTGGATGATGTCTGGGTATATGACGTTGCGGTGATCCCTCGCCGGGTAACAGGTGGGTCGTCAGCCGGCGATCTTCGGGGGTATGCGCTTTCAAATCTACGAATAGGTAGGGGTGCATTCTACACCTAAATGATGTGCGGTTAAAATAGAGATGGGTTCGGGTCTTCGGCCTTAAATTTATGTAAAATCTTTAAGAAAACTCCTGTGAAAGTATATTTTCTGAATGGGCACACCCATGCCATTATTCCAGGAGACAAGTGAGCTATTCAAATTGAAAAGGAAAGACGTGCAATCCTCCTTGAACCTTCTTCAACTTTTCTGAAAATCTCTCTAAAATGTACGAAAATGTGCTAAATTCGACCCACCATCCAGAGAAAACAAACGAAATGATTTTCTTGTTAGACTTGTGAAAGTTTCTCCGTCCAACGGGCATTTTAAAAAGCGAAAAAAAGGGGGTCGACCAACTCGTTTTTTTCGTAAAATTTTATCGCCATAATGGAATCATCATTTTCGTTCCCCGAAAAAGTGAGGATTTTGTCCTACCAGATGTTCGATTTCGGAAACGATTAACTCTGTAGTGGCGCGTAGATGCGATAAGCAAACAATTGTTATATCCTCATTTGAAGAAATGGTTACGTCCAGCAGGGTGATAGTATAGATATCAGCTAGTAGAAAGGAAAGAAGAATTAAAATGCTGTCAAAAACAGGCGACCTTCCTTATTATGAAATTAGGGAGGGGCCATTTGTGCGAAACCGTGACCTAATGTGGAGTGCACCCTTAAGGCTAGGGTGTTTTCTCAGAGTTTCTGCGTTCAAGGCTATGCCAATCTGGAAGTGTTTGCGAGTTTCTTGATATGCGACACTTGCTCGTAGTATGCGGTTTTGTCGGATATTCCGTCAATCACTTTCCCCCTACCCTATCTTTGTTTTTGCGACTTTTGCTAAAAAATCACGAGTTTACGAGCTCAATAAGAATACCATACCATTAGGCTTTGACCGTGACAATGAAACTCATGTACAAAGATCGGGAGCGTTGACCATCTTTCGATTGAGACATTAGAAGCAAAATAAACGCAAAAATAGCTGAAATTCGAGCCAAATTGTCAATAATTTTTCATTCCGACTTTTCCAAAAGATTGGGGGGTGGGAGTACAAACTTCGAGATAAAAGGGACAAAACCAGAATAATACGATGTCATTCAATTTAGATCAGGGTACTGGTGTGATCCGTATTGAAAATTAATCACTTTGACATTCACATTGACAATAATGAGACATACAGGTCACTAATCGTAGCATATATGCCCAATCAAGTGGAGGTAATTCTGTATAGGTCAAAATAGCATATGTGCAAGGCCAATGCTATCATACCATGTAGTATGCATAAAATCGAAACATTTCTGACTAAGATAAATGAACTTTACGATCCCGTTCCATATCAAGTCATTACAAGGTCCGAATAAGCGCTTTTAACGAGTGTAGTGCAGGAGAACATACAATATTTGGCCTACTCGTGTATTATAACCGTGCAGTGGCGCCTACATTAAGGGTGCATTCCACACCTAAATGATGTGCGGTTAAAATAGACATGGGTTCGGGTCTTCGGCCTTAAATATATGTGAAATCTTTAACAAAACCCCTGTGAAAGTATATATTTTCTGAATGGGCACACCCATGCCATCATTCCAGGAGACAAGTGAGCTATTCAAATTGAAAAGCAAAGACGTGCAATCCTCCTTGAACCGTCGTCAACTTGTCTGAAAAACTCCATCAAATGTACGAAAATGTGCTAAATTCGACCCACCATCCAGAGAAAACAAACGAAATGATTTTCTTGTTAGACTTGTGAAAGTTTCTCCGTCCAACGGGCATTTTAAAAAGCGAAAAAAAAAACCCAAAAAACAGGGGGTCGACCTACTCGTTTTTTATCAAATTTTATCGCCATAAGGAAATCATCATTTTCGTTCCCCGAAAAAGTGAGGATTTTGTCCTACCAGATATTCAATTTCGGAAACGATTAACTCTGTAGTGGCGCGTAGATGCGATAAACAAACAATTGTTATATCCTCGTTTGAAGAAATGGTGACGTCCAGCAGGGTGATAGTATAGATATCAGCTAGTAGAAAGGGAAGAAGAATTACCATGCTGTCAAAAACAGGCGACTTTCCTTATTATGAAATTAGGGAGGGGCCATTTGTGCGAAACCGTGGCCTAGTGTGGAGTGCACCCTAGCCGTACGGACGACTTGTTGCCCCTTGAAACACCCGCATGAAAGGGGCGATTTTCTGAGGATAAATTCGACTACCAAACACACGGATTTGTGCTCTGTCAATGGGACTGGAGAACAACACAAATTATTGGCAGTTCAAGGCAATATCTCTGGACGCCTTCACTTGAGGAAAGAGATTCTGGGCCAAATAGATGACGGACAGATTCCTATGATGGGATCCTTTAGTAAACAAGTCGGCAACGTGTGAATTGGCCTTGGCCGCACTCATCAGATCATATAGCACTACCACGTTGGTCTGTTCCGGTCAAAGTAATATGGATCGTCTATGTCGTGAGGAATCCTTGGGACGAAACTCACATTCTGTAATCGCGTAGTTTCGTAGGCGGGCTGCCATTGGCTATGACACCAAACAACACGTGTCGGAGCTGGGCTTGCCACACCTTCCTCTAAGAACTTCATCACCCAGGACGTCTTTCCACATGCCGTAGGGCCGCTCACCGTCATCGTGTAGAGATGCCCTACTGCACTTGTTGGACCTATAGCGGGACTCGGCGGTGTCTCTTGGTTGTGTTTGCCTTGAATGTGCATGAGCATACTATCGGACCCTGGTGTACCCTATGCCCTACGCGCTATAGGGTACAGGGTGCACCAGGTATATGTGTGTGTGTGATGCATGTCGTGTTTATATGCAAGAGCTCCGAGGGGCGCCGCCTGTCTTGTGACAACTTCCGGTTCCGGTCACGTGACAGTAAACATGGAAAAACCCGGATGTAAGATGACCCGGATGTAAAACGATGACCTCACTTCCGAGCTCTAAGCTCCACACGCTTTGAGCTCCAAGAGCTCCGATCCAAGAGCTCTGCCACACGGGAGCTCCCACCACCACCGGGCGTTGACTCCCGTGGTGGTGGTGGTGGTGGTGGAGTGTGGTGGCGGTGTGTGTGTGTGGTGGTGGTAGTGTGTGGTGGTGGTGTTGGTGGTGGTGTCTGTACATATACGAATGAACAGTCCGTTCATCATTCCGTATGTATTGGTCGACTGATCAACATGTCGTGTACGTTCTGTCAGAGAACCTTCTCTCGTCGCGATAGTATGCTCAGGCACATTCAAGGCAAACACAACCAAGAGACACCGCCGAGTCCTGCTATAGGTCCAACAAGTGCAGTAGAGCATCCCTATACGATGACGGTGAGCGGCCCTACGGCATGTGGAAAGACGTCCTGGGCGATGAAGTTCTTAGAGGAAGGTGTGGCAACCCCAGCTCCGACACGTTTTGTTTGGTGTTATAGCCAATGGCAGCCCGCCTACGAAACTACGCGATTACAGAATGTGAGTTTCGTCCCAGGGATTCCTCACGACATAGACCAACCGTATTACTTTGACCCCGAGCAGACCAACGTGGTAGTGCTAGATGATCTGATGAGTGCGGCCAAGGACAATTCACACGTTGCCGACTTGTTTACTAAAGGATCCCATCATAGGAATCTGTCCGTCATCTATTTGACCCAGAATCTCTTTCCTCAAGGGAAGGCGTCCAGAGATATTGCCTTGAACTGCCAATACTTAGTGTTGTTCTCCAATCCCATTGACAGAGCACAAATCCGTGTGTTTGGTAGTCGAATTTATCGACAGAACATCAACCATTTTATGCAGGCGTTTCAAGGGGCAACAAGTCATCCGTACGGCTACCTATTCGTAGATTTAAAAGCCCATACCCCAAAAGATCGCCTCCACGTCATATATCCCGACACCATCCACCGAGGCCACATTTGGCAGAGCAGCAGCAGCAACTCACCTCCATACAGCGGGGCCCCTTCATACCATCAGTCACGGAATATCACCCAACCGTGAAGGTCCAACTCAAACCCGTACAAGGGAATGAACATAATGTGAACTCGAGGATATGGAAGGATTTGTTCAAAGAAAGTATGAACGCCGAGTTGGGCAAGACGTTGAGGGCCACAGAAAACAAGTTTCAACGCAAAGGGTATTCAAAAGAGGAAGGTGCAATTTTAGCCCATATAAAATTGGCACCCAGACAACGACGGGCTTTACGTCTGCAGTATGTCGACCTCGTGATACATATGAAATTGTTGGATAAGGACCCAGTCCATATGGAAATTGAAAGAACAGCGTCGATGTTGAAAACCTCGAGCATGAATTGGAAAGCGGCGTATGTCAGAGCAATAGCACAAAAGAAACATTCGTTCGAACGCATCCTTAAACGACGTTAAAGCGTTAAGAAACTGTGTTAAGGCGTTGAGATGGGTGTTAACCCTATCTGGCCAGGGCTTTTGGGGACCTGTCCAGGCCTGGGGGGGGGCCGAAATGGCTCCCCCTAATTATTTTTCTTATCCCTTGAGCTAGGGAGCTGAAACTTACTACACTATACCCTTGCGTCAAGCTCTACCAGAAAATGTAAAAAAATGCAGGATGGCCGCCACAGTGACGTCATTTTCAAAAACGGCATTTTTGGTCGATTTTTCAGTCTGATTTTTCGAATTTTTTGTTTATGCTATTTCTCCCCAAAACTGCATTATAAATTAGTAAATATTAAAGTGATGTGAAATAAAATAGTTTTTGCCCACTTTTCATCGCGGAAAAGCAGAAATTGTTAAGAAATGTGACAAAAACATCACTTTTCTGGTACCCAACGTGGCCGCCATCTTCAATTTACCCATGATCCTCTGCTCATGGGTTATGCAAATGGGCTCAAAATGACCCCAATATGATCAACTATAAAGTCCCGGAGTTTCAGCACTCCATTTGTCGTCGTTCCGGAGATAGCGCAGAAAGTTGGTAGGGGGGCCATAATGCTCCCACCCCTCTCCCCCCCATTTCGATGAATTAGTGTAAATTCCATGAAAATCAGAGCTTTTGGGCTGATTCACCAGGGCGTTGAAGCGCTAAGCTAAGCGTTGACGGGTGTTACTGTCTATAAATGCAAGTGTATTCCCAAAACACGCACCTTCGACGTTCAACTGCCAACATGCCTTATACTTGCTCTGAGTGTGAACGCACGTTCACCAGACATTACGATATGATGCGGCATCAGAAAAATATACATGGGATTGAAGACTCCGAGGAGTCCGTTGAGGCGGATGCTGATACAGAGACTGCTGCAAGTGTATCGACAGATACGTCCGTGGAAAGTGAGGCAGAACCTACGTTTTGGGATCGTATTGTGAGCGCAGCTATCAATACTCACGCTGCAGCGATCGAGGACACCGGACAGGATAACTTACAACAGGCATACACCCAAATGCGCCCCTGCATCAGGAAAACAGTCATGGCGATCTATGAACAGTATACCTTACTGCCGCTTGAAATGAAAGGCGACCCCACGTACAGGTCCATCATGGAGACCAAGCGTCACTTGGAAGAAGATATGAGGCTACCACCCACCGAGGCCCTGGCAAATGCGATCAGAATGCGCAAACAACTCTTTCAGGACATGCTGCCCGAACAATATCCTGGACTGCCCGACGACGATTAGAACAAACGGATGAGAGCGAACATGGCCGAAGATGGGACTTTCTTAGGGACGGCTTCTGATTGGACAAGAGCAGCCGATAATACATCTAACGGGCAAGAACGAAAATGACAGATACAGCACCAAAGGACGGTCTCTGATTGGACAAGAGTCTTCTCGAATTGTAAACATACCCAACGCGGCTCCCCCGGCGTGGGTATGATGTAACATTGGGGAGAATAAACTATATGAAAACTTGTTGCTGTTGTTCTCTCATCTGTTGTTGTTGTTCTCTCTCCGGTCTATATCATGGCGTCCAGGCGTTATGCTAGAGCGTTAAGGCGTAACGACGGGCGTTGATGGTCTTCACTGCATTTTCCATGAGTTAGTGTCAATTCCATAGAATATCTAGAAATCAGAGCTTCAAGGCTAATTCACCAGGGCGTTGAAGCGTTAACCCTATCTGGCCTGGGCTTTTTGGGACCTGTCCAGGCCTGGGGGGGGCCGAAATGGCTCCCCCTAATTATTTTTCTTATCCCTTGAGCTAGGGAGCTGAAACTTACTACACTATACCCTTGCGTCAAGCTCTACCAGAAAATGTAAAAAAATGCAGGATGGCCGCCACAGTGACGTCATTTTCAAAAACGGCATTTTTGGTCGATTTTTCAGTCTGATTTTTCGAATTTTTTGTTTATGCTATTTCTCCCCAAAACTGCATTATAAATTAGTAAATATTAAAGTGATGTGAAATAAAATAGTTTTTGCCCACTTTTCATCGCGGAAAAGCAGAAATTGTTAAGAAATGTGACAAAAACATCACTTTTCTGGTACCCAACGTGGCCGCCATCTTCAATTTACCCATGATCCTCTGCTCATGGGTTATGCAAATGGGCTCAAAATGACCCCAATATGATCAACTATAAAGTCCCGGAGTTTCAGCACTCCATTTGTCGTCGTTCCGGAGATAGCGCAGAAAGTTGGTAGGGGGGCCATAATGCTCCCACCCCTCTCCCCCCCATTTCGATGAATTATAATGGCCCCCCCCCAGGCCAGGTAGGGTTAAGCTTGGCGTTGCTGCAAGATGACACCTCATATGACGCATTTAGACCGCGAATGGTCCATATCAAATGCACCAAATACCTTCCTTCACATCCCCAAACTGTCCTAGGTACGTCGGGAAAAACCCACTGGCCAACTGCGCATGCGCAGATTGACGCCACTTCCAATGAAACAAGCCAGTCTGACCCATAAGAACTTCACACTGATACCCCACACGACGCATTCGGACCAAGGATGGTCCATCTTTACATCAAATACCTTCCTTCACTGCCCCAAAATGCCCACTTTCGCCAATGCTCATACTGATGACGTGCATCGGGGTCTGCACCCCGAGAGCTACAAAATGATACCTCCCTCGACGAATTCGGACCAAGGATGGTCCATCTCTACACCAAATACCTTCCTTCACTGCCCGAAAATGTCCACTTTCGCTAATACTCGTACTGATGACGTCACCGAAGACGTCACAGATGACACGGACAGCCCTCAAATCGGGGTCTACACCCCGAGAACTACGAAATAACACCTCCCAGGACGCATTCGGACCAAGGATGGTCCCTCCCTACCCCAAACACACCCCCACATACCCCCAAAATGCCTGCTTTCTATAATACGGCCAGTCTGCGCATGCGCATCATATTGAAAACGGACGAATTCCATTCGGGTGCTCCCCCACGAGAGCTTCAAAATAAGACCTCATACGACACCATAGGACCACTAGGGGCTCACCTAGACCCCAAAATGTCCACCCAGTATGGACCTGTTTTTCTTGGCGAGACGACAAAAACAAGACCAAACAACCCATAGTAAAACCCGCAAAAAAAATTCCCAGGTTGGACCTATACTCCCATATAGCCAGTATGCAACTACATGGGCTACAGACCTACCCGGTACTTTTCAAAAAAGTTCACCGCTTAGTTCCGGGACCCCTGCCATCGTGTTTTTCTTGGCGAGACGAGAAAAACAAGACCAAACAACCGATAGTAAAACCCACAAAAAACTTCCCAGGTTGGACCTATACCCCCATAGCCAGTATGGGGTTATATACAGACCGACCCGGATACTTTAAAAAAAAAATCACCGTTTACCTCCGAGACCCCTCCCGTCGTGTTTTTCTTGGCGAGACGAGAAAAACAAGATCAAACAACCCATAGTAAAACCGACGAAAAAATTGACTACCCCCATACCCCATATAGTCCGTGTTCCGCTTTTTATTTATTTATTTATTTCTGTGAAAACACCCATGACTGGATAGCCCTGAAGGAGAGCTTCACTCGACCCAATCGATCCACTAGCGGTCTGTAGAGTTTTCCCCCTGCTCCCCACGTATTTAGGACTATTTTCTCTTCGCGGAGGCAGGCCGCATCACCACCAGACCGCGTCACCGCGGAGGACTACATACCCTGCAAAAATTGAAACTCTTCTGTGTTCGGAGGTAGCTTTTTGGTCTCTTGAGCTGGTGGCTCCCCCTGTCGGAACTATAGCGCACTTGACCTTCCCGTGACCTCAACAACGCCACCTGTCGCCACAGAGAGTTATCTCCTCCGGCAAAATACTACTTTGAATACGCTTTATATACTACTTATGTGATCGTATCGTATTAAATCCTCTCATATTGTCTGATCGGCTCGAGCACATGGTTTTGTTTTTCTTGTCATTCTAGAAATATCAACTTTTGCAGCTATATCTATTCGTGGTCAGTCGCTGTGGCATTCTCTCGAATTGTCACTATTCGGCTAATTCTTACAGAGACTTGTAAACTCCAAGCAGGATTAAATGTCCCCATTTGTTTTGTTTAGGGAATTGCTGTCGAATAACTCCGAATGCAGGAGTACTTACCTTTATGGCATTCTTCGCGTCAATGAAGTTTTCACAATTCTCCACGCCCGCTCATCTATTTTACATTGCTTGTCCGCAGACACCCGTATAATACCAGTATTCTTGGCAAGAGTCGGTATACGGCTTTAACATGGTAGATTCATTGATAGTATAGTTAAAGATATAGTAGAGGAGGAGAGAGAGATAATTAAGCATTAACCTCGCACTCAGCAATATTTCAGGTGTAGGAGGAGTATGTAGATCGGTGTAGGTCGTCTAGAACGCTTTTTTGTCCCCCGCCGCGGCCGGAAACTTTAAAATGATTCTTGCTTCTTTGTTTCCGTGGATGTCCGTGTACAAATGTATGTCCGTGCATGTCTGTTTGAAGTTTCCGCAAGCGATAACTTCCAAACGCTTTGTAGGATTCTTCCGAAATTTAGCATACGCATTCCTTGCGAGACGACGCCAGCCGGTGTTGTATTTCAGCAACATCTGCCTGAAGGTGGCGCCACTGAGTCAAAATGGGTTTTGCTTCTTTGTGTGTGTGGACGCCCGTTAAATTTTTTAGCGATACCGTCCAAATGCTTTATCCGATTCTCCCGAAATTCGGCATACGCATTTCTTGCGACAAGACACCGGCTCAGCCGCTGCTGTCGCAATTCAGCAGCATCTGCCTGAAGGCTTCGTCACTGGGTCTCGCTTCTTCATTTCCATTCCTGTCCGTGGATGTCTTTGCAAGCGATGTTCTTTACAAGCGATAACTTTCAAATGCTTTGTTGGATTCTCCAGATATTCAGCATACGCATTCCTTGCGACAAGACGCCGGTTGCTACTGCATTTCAGCAACATCTGCCTGGAGGTGGCGCCACTGAGTTTCTCTTCTTCTTGTCCGTTCCAGTTAAAATGGGCCTTCAATTTTGCTATGAAATCATTCTATTTCACATCATATGATTTACCCTAAAGCTTTTGCATGAACCATATTTTATTTCAGAAGTATAATATGAACTAACTGGCGCGGAAATCCCCGCCATACTGAACCCCTGGTTTTTGAATTTCGTGTCATCATAAATGAAGGACAACATTTCATTCAATTTTGCTATTAAATAATTGTATTCCACATCATATGATTTACTATAAAGCTTTTGCATGAACCATATTTAATTTCAGAAGTATAATATGAAATAACTGGCGGAAAAATACCCGCAATAATGAGCCCCTGTTTTTTTTTTTTCTTTTTTTTCGTGTCGTCTTAAATGAAGGACAGCATTTCCGTCAATTTTGCTATCAAATAATTGTATTCTACATCGTATGATTTACCCTAAAGCTTATGCACGAACCATTTGTGTCCACACATGTAACTCACTAAATTAATTACAACTGAGTTCCTAAAGTTTGGGTGCACACCGTGCATATGATCAATTTCCTGAACTGAATTGAATTCAACCTTGTGGTTCTTCAGACTGACAGATGATGGCATGCAGTTGTCAGTGTGGTTGTTTCATGTACAGGGAGCTTTCTATGGTTTTCATGTCAGCACACCACCACTCCCTTCAAAGAGAGAATGCCCCCACTTCCAAGATGCCGAGCCGCACACTCTATCTCCCAAACTAGCCCTCGCCCGATCCTCATTTCTTGTGTTTGAGCATATATATCTCCAATATATTTTGGTAGAAAGTTGAAATTTGTGTGTAGTCTGCAATATTGGTAGGATTCTGCCACCCGTCAATGAATTGCAACCTCAAAATGTTTAAACTCATGAGGCAGAGACCCATGTTTTTACCCCTCGGCCAATTTTGGCCATGGGGTATTGTCATCGCCTTGTACGTTCGTCTGTCCGTACGTGAGCGAGGTAGCCGGAAAACGGTTCCACAGATGAATTGAAACCCTGAAGGCCATCTTTAATTTATGCGAAATCGATAATGATACATATCTCTGTTATTCAATTGTTTTTGAAAGTTGATATACATCATCGATACATCCGGATAGTTTGAATCGGGACCTGATTGACCGAAAACCTTGGCGGCCATCTTTAATTTATGCAAATTCATTAATGACCTCTATCTCTGATACCGTTGATGTGCTCAATGTAAAATTTGGTATACATCATCGATGCATCAAGATACTTACGATAAATGACAGTTCTGGTTTCTCTGATTGGGTGGAAATCTTGGTGGCCATCTTGAATTTATGCAAAATTGTTAATGATGCTCTGATACCATTTCAATGTTCTATATAAAACTTGATATACATCATCGATGTATCAAGAGACTTGCAATGAATAACCACATCAATTCCTCTGATTGGTGAGAAGGATGGGCGACCATCTTTAATTTATGCAAAATCATTAATGATCTCGATCTCTGATACCGTTGAAGTGCTCGATGTAAAATTTGGTATACATCACCGATGCATCAAGAGACTTACGATGAATGACAGACCTGGCTTCTCTGATTGGGCGGAAATCTTGACGGCCATCCCATTTAAGTATTCTATACGAAACTTGGTTTACAACATCGATGTATGAAGAGAGTTGCGTTAATGAATAATCACATCAGTTCCTCTGAGTGACGACGGGAAGGATGGGCGACCTTCTTTAATTTATGCAAAATCATGAATGATCTCTATCTCTGATACTGTTCAAATGATCAATGTAAAATTTGGTATACATTATCGATGCATCAAGAGATTTATGTAATGAATACCGGTTTCTCTGATTGGATGAAAACCTTAGGAGCCATCTCTAATTGGAAAATGTTTGATATCTATCCGGCAGATATAACTGCCGTGGGAAGTGAACGCTTCCAACATGTCGTTGCCCCACCAAACATTACCAGAAATGTCACAAATCCGTTCTGGTATACTCAATTCAGGTTCTGTTGAAGCGCACAGATGCCCTGATCCTCCAGTTTAAGGATGATATAATTATATTATTATCGCAGATGTTACTCTATTTTATTCCATTCTATAGCAGAGGTCATCACCAATATGTTGTACTGCATCCTATCAATACGTTTTAAACTCAAGATAATTCTGCATTTTCCACTTCGTTGTAGATGATACCATCGTTTACCAGGTGTACAACCTTACATCGGCCTCCGGTACTCTTCAACTCATATTAGACCAGAGTATAAAGATCGCCTGGATTCGCCTCAGTAATAATAGCAACTATTACTTGTGGCTTTCTCAGGCTGTCAGACACGAGCGGTGGATATTGGTGGCGCGTCTGCTCTTTCCCTTCTTCTGCTGGGAAGATTAGTCGATTCACCGGCCGATTCACCGAACACAAGTTCTCACCGCGCGTAAATGTTCCATTACCACAATTAGTGAAAACAATACATTGCAATCCTATTAGCTCTCAGATTCCGAAAGCTTAATGTCTTCATATCAAAGAATATTGGGACTCAAGTTTCTGTTACCGGTTTCTAATTGTCTGATAATCGGCAAGCAAAACAAAGGTATAATGTGTCACATGCGTTTTATTATCGGAAACTCAAAAATATTCACAATCAAGTGAAAGATTATCTCAATGCCATACACCTTTGTTGGTCCAGATTAAAGGAACGAGCAATAAATGCACAGTGTAGATTTGGTAAATTGGAGCGATATGCAAGAGGTGGGAAAAATTGACGACGTCTGGCTACTAAAAGCAATCATATGACTCAGGAAAGCATCCCTCGGCACCTAGCATTCATATCCGAGAATACGGTGGATTCTCGGACGTAGACTTAGCATCTCAGCCTCGCTTTTATTGCAGCTGTTCATGGTAAATTCTACTTAAATGAATATCCAATAAGCAAGGGAACATATGGAAGTCAAATCTTCCCAACCACAACCTTGTGAAATCAGCAAATTCGTGGATTATAGTTATGTAGTGCTGTATTAGGGCGTTGGGTGGTTAGGCAATATTTCGTTTTTTATTGCTTCTTCCATTCCCCACGACTGTTCATGTGGATAATGATGTTACGCTTGGTATCTCATCCGGGCAATTAATCCTGTAGTTCACGTGGAACTTATGAAGAAACAACATGGCCCCTAGAACCAGCTTAAGTTGATTTAGATAAGCTACCATGAGTGTTCTGATGTCTGATCAGTCCCCGAGAGAGCTAAAAGGAGTAAACATGGTAAATGCAAGAATTTACAATATAATTATATTCCTACATTGTGAAACGCTCAGGCAGAAAACAATTGCTCGAGTGAGAATCGAATTCACGACTTAGGGGATACCGTCCTACTGCTCTATCAACATCCTCAAATACCAGATTTCTGCCTTCGAAGATCCTTGAATGGAAACCGAACATATTCAGCGCAAGGCCCACATGGTACTGAAACGATACATTCAGTCGTATTACATTCCTGACTGAATCCTCCCCTCGGCGCAAAACAACAACAAACACTCGCACACGTATTTGGTATCATTATAATTCAAGATATAGATAAAACTATGGCAAATATATACATATCTGTGATGTCCACGCTTCTATGCCGAACGGAATTTCATTTCTATCAACCTGGGACTCTGGATTGGTAATATATACCAGTATATTCCGTGAACCTACAAGGAAAAAAAGATTGACTATATCATAACTGACTGAAGGTTTTGACGAATTAACGCTAACAGGTCAGAGATATACCATACTATTTAGTCAGTTCCTTATCATTTCGTGTAAATAATATGAAAGAAACATCAACGTGTTAGACTTATTCAAAATACGAGCTTCCATCGCATTACTTAGCTGATTCTGTAGGATTATTATTAGTTGACGTGGTCATAGTGTGGCATTAATGCCATTATAATTACCAAATGGAATGCGAGCTAGATAAAGGTTTGTTAAAATTAAAACGTTCTGATTCCTCCAATTTACCGATGTCCCGTTGTAGACTCCGTTCAAGTTGGCATAGAAGCAAAGTTTTCCAAACCACCATCCTGACTGATACTGTATGGAGCAATTATGGACATCCATGTTGTTGTCTTGGTCCACGGTGGAAAACATATTCCCGTTATGTCCATATCTATTAAAGTTTAATACAGAAAACATCACCAGCTTTCTGTTGTTTCGAAAATGTCACAATTTTTTCGAGTGAACGCAACAACCGCATTTCTGGAAGTCAACAAGTACAATCTGGTAGCAGCTTCTTAACATATTGCGTTATTGAAAGAAAAATAATGATACTGAGTAATTTTCATAATTTATTGAAAACAAAGGTATTCATCTCCATCAAATAACTTACAACCCAGGAAAAACCTTAACGTTGGCGGAACACGGTATCTTATGCTAGATGATCAAGGTTTCGCATTGGACTAAACAAGAAACCTTGACGTTGTGAAGACGGGGTAATAATATTATTCTTACTTCTCTGACCAAACCGAGGTGATAATAATATTCCTAATACTTTTGCTTAGCCCTTGACCTAGAGCGACTGAAAGTTCTCAATATATCTCCGTCCATGCATTTTTCTCGCAAAACTTATAAACTGGAAAATAATTATTTAATTTGGAATAATATTTGAGCACTATCACGAAAAAAAAAAGGCAAAAATGAAGAAAAATACCAAAAAGCAACATTTTAGTCACAAACTTTTGACGAATACATTCATGATTTTTTTTTGTATCAGAGGAAGCATCAAATAGTCTCAAAAGGACCTCAGATCTATCAAGTCGCGAATTCGGACCAACCTCTTATCGAAAAGGGTTGATGCCCTATCCCCATCCTACCTGTTTCGGACCTTTCGAGATTATCTTTCACACTACATAATGCAGTCAAGCAGAAACTCGGCCTTGAGCGGAAATCCAAAATATGCAGACTTTTACAAAATTATATCAACACTGTCACTGACTTACAGGTGATCATCGACATTGCCTTTGAAGGACCCGAAGTGAAGACGGTACTTCGCTTGCTCACTTTCAACCGTGAAGTTTTGATACTCCGCATAAAAACGATGACCAGCAGCATCCACCATATCTATCCGGAGGACATATCTGCCGTGGGAGGTGAACGCTGCCAACTTGTCGTTGCCCCACCAGAAATTACCGGAAATGTCACCAAATCCGTTCTTGTACTCAATCCACGTTCTGTTGAAGCGCACAGAAGCGCTGATCCTCCTGTTGAAGGATGATTTAACTATATTATTATTATCGCTAACGTTATTCTATCATAGCCAGATATGTCACCTTCCCTCGGTCTGTGGTACTCTTCAACTCTTGTTACACCAGAGTATAAAAATTGTTTGTATTCAACGCCTCAGTAATAATGGAGACACTCACTTGTGGTCTTCTGTCCGACCCGAGCGTCGGACATTAGTGGCGTATCTGCTCTCTGCCTTCTTCTGATGTAGAGATGAGTTGATTCACCGGCCTAGCAACGTCTTTCGGAGAACACAAGTTCTCGCAGCTTGTTAGTCCATGAGCCAGACCCCAAAATTTCATCAATTGGTACCACCTGGGGTGAAAAATTTCCATTATCTTTTTTTGAAAGTTCTATATCCTTAGATGCAAACAATATTTGAAAGCAATCGGGGACTCACAGCATAGTGGTAGTAATCACCTCTTAAAGACGGACCCCCGAGTCAAATCTGAGGGACCAGATTTGGGGTAGGGGAAATATAAAATTGAATAACTTTGCAAGTAATGGTGATATAGTGACATTTGGTCACTTGAAATGTTGGTGATCTGATCCTCTATATGTTGGTATCTGTTATATGCTAATATGTCAATCATGTAGGTCACCAGAGGTCAAAAGTTCACGACCCAGTCTAAAACGTTATCACCTGTAGGAAAACTCGCTGCAGATACCATACCAATGGGACTTTCTTAATCTAAGTGGGTTCAAATGGAAGCCAAGAAGTACCCAAGTCTATAATAGGTCTCAACAAGTGGAGTTTATTATTAATTAGACTGTGGCACAGAACTGTTTTTGACGCATTTTCAAAAATGGCCTTTCTATTGCGCTAAAAACAGTCAAAATTGTATGAAGTTGGACAGCTTGAAATTAGTTGCATATTTTGACAAATAACTGCTCCAAATGCTAATGGCCATGTCTTAGGTCTATTCAAGGATTAGTTAAGCTACATTTCGAGGCAATTAGGTCACCAGAGGTCAAGGTCAAAGATTGCCAATGATTAATTTTCTACATTTTTACTTGGGACTTTCAATCCAAACCTGCATTTTACCAAAGGTCATCATATATCAAACTGATCGTTATGGTACCAGGAGTAAGTAAATGCATGATGCCAAGCTTGAATACAATTACAACCCAAGTTGTAACCTATTTTCCAGGAGGGGAGGGATATCAACCGTTCTTGAATGTAACTGAACTATAAATTTTGGCTGCTGGTAACCTACTCTGTTGTTATGATTTTTGTGCTGCAGGTTAGAGAAGCATACCCCATATATGTTTATAAGCTTCTCCAGAATGGCTGACCACCCTCCAAGAAGAGCGGGTGACGTTACAAAAAAGGTATTGCGGGAGGGGTTCTGTTCGGCAATGTTCTTTACACAATAACGAATGGACCTACCTCCATCGGAAAAGTGTACATTATGATGGAGTACTGGTTCTCAATGGTATGTATACCTATGCGCCATACATATGCCCATCCGCCATGTCGTACATTCCTCATCAGCTTCTTGTCATTCCTCTTGCTTATTACAGGAATTAACGTTAGTATCAGAATGACGGAATTCAATGTTGCTGCCCCTACCAAGAAGGTCAGATTGGACATTTTTGACGTAGAATCCTGCATATTTTGTTCTGGGTTTTTCTCAAAGAAGAATCCACCTGTCCTTCCTGACACGACGAAGCTGTAATCATTATTTTCAGCCTGCAATCAACACCAGGATGAAACTGGACAAGTCTTACTCGAGAATAAAACAGACATCCTCGATGGAGTGAAAACATTGAGATATCACAGAGATTGTAGGTCGACATATTGCAGTCGGCACCACATACATAGATCAATTAAGCGGAGGGACAGTGGAAGCAGTAGCAGTTCATCGGCTGCTTCTACCAACAGCAATCCAGGAGATGACGCTGCTGTTATCAGAAGATCACAATTGTCGAAATCTGCATTTGACTGGAAAAGCAATTGCTTTATTTGCGGCATCCGCTGTTTTTCTTCTCACAGATATTCAGTAAGCAATGCTAACTGGTCCCTGGTAGCCACAGTCGTAGACGATACGTGTGATATCTACACAAAGGTTGCAGATGCTGCAGAAAAGCAAGGAGACTTTGAAATGCTTCAACGCCTTCGTGGTGCTGGGCCAGATCTAGTAGCTGCAGATGCCAGGTATCACCGGGAAAAGATATATCATGGCAGGTAAATTCGAGTCGGAAAAATCGGAAAGTGCTCACATTGCTATTATCAGACAGGAGAAGGAAGAATTCTATCACCCAGTTATGGTTGAGAAGGAGGTGCACCTATTGAAAACACTGCGCAGTTGTTACCAGGAGTTTGCCGTCGGAACAGACGTTAAGAAGGCTTCGGCATACACTTCACAGAAGTTAAAACACCAGCTAATTCAAGAATGGCCAGAACTCTCTTTCATACCACAGGCAGGATTGTCAAATTACTGACCTTAATCAGGGCCTCCCAAGCAGAGATCTCGGATGAACATACTAAATGCGACAATCCTGGCTGTGGTATGGAAGAGAGTTCTGGTTATTCTTGAATTAGCTGGTGTTTTAACTTCTGAGAAGTGTATGCCGAAGCATTCTTAATGTCTGTTCCGACGGCAAGCTTCTGGTAACGATTGCGCTGTGTTTTATTGCTATACTGTAAAGCCGTGTGACTCTGTCAGTATGTCGGCACCTCTTCCCACTTCCCTTATATGTGTTGTAATTCAAAAGATACGCCTCCTTCTCAATCATAACTGGGTGATAGAATTCTTCCGTCTCCTGTCTGATAATAGCGATGTGAGCATTTTCCGATTTTTTCCGACTCCAATTTACCTGCCATGATATATCTTTTTCCGGTGATACCTGGCATCTGCAGCTACTAGATCTGGCCCAGCACCACGAAGGCGTTGACGCATTTCAAAGTCTCCTTGCTTTTCTGCAGCATCTGCAACCTTTGTGTAGATATTATCACACGTGTCGTCTACGACTGTGGCTACCAGGGACCAGTTAGCATTGCTTGCTGAATATCTGTGAGAAGAAAAACAGCGGATGCCGCAAATAAAGCAATTGCTTTTCCAGTCAAATACTGATTTCGACAATTGTGATCTTCTCCTGGATTACTGTTGGTAGAAGCAGTCGATGAACTGCTACTGCTTCCACTGTCCCTCTGCTTAATTAATCTCTGTATGTGGTGCCGATT